>CM076582.1:1063500041-1063581621 GCA_034641835.2 Pinus albicaulis
TGGAATACTTTCGGAAAATACATCCACAAATCCCGAATCACATGAATGTTCTACAATGCTTCTTTTCTTATCCTTGGAATTAGTATATCCTACCTAGATAGCATAATCAAACAAACTTTTATCATTCTTTTTCTCAACTGAGAGGCGGTACTAGTACATAGCTTTAGAGGCTTTTCAATTCCCTAGAGTTCTTGCCTGGACCCACTTTCTATAAGATACCTAATTGATTTTTCCTTAAAATTTACCAAGGACCAATGTCCTTCCATCCAGTCCATTCCTATGAGGATATCATAGGATCCTAATCGAAAAATATTTAAATCAATTTTAATTGGACGATTGTCTACATTCATAGGAAAATCTGACACCTTAGAAACCACTCTTCTTTTTGTTATAGTGGTAGTTTTACTAACCACATATGTCTAAATTTTTGGGTCTAAATATGTCATTTTTATACAATTTTAGGACTGAAATAGCTTAATATAGCCCCTGGATCTAGTAAAATAGATATCAATTGATTAAATAACTTATCTTCCAATTCAATCATGGTGGGATGGTATTCTGCTTGTCGATATTCCAATGTTGCATTGATTCTAGACATGCTCCTAGCCACCTCCCCAACAATAGATGCCTCAGGAATATTAGCAACTTGCCTAGGTCTGAATCGATGGGGACAATTCTTATAATAATGAGCTTCTCTACAACCCCAACTTTGTAGAGGGAGATTTTGTACCTGGCTGGGTTCCGGCTTACTAGATGCTTCAGTAGGCCTGTTTTCCACTTGTCATTGGGATTTTTGTTGATTCTTTCCAAACTATTTACTAGGAAGATTCCTCTATGAGTTCCTGAAATTTGTAGATTTAGCACCTCTTAAACTCTGGAATATTTTTTTCCTTTCTTCTGAGATCAACTTTTACTAGAGTCCCCTTTATTTTCTTTTTTTGATAACACAATCAAGCCTTTTAGATTTCTTCGTCCATGATTTTGGGACTATCTGATCCAGATTTATGTAGGAACGCAAAAAAATACACATATAACCATAAATACAAAGATGCAGTCGAAATGACACTTCATTTCATTAATATCAAAGAACTAAAATTTGCTTAGAGACAGAATGGAAATAAGTTAGCTAGGGTGCTCGTAGCTTAACTCTGAGAAAAGAGGTGGCGGATATAGGCCTCTAAATTGTGTTACAATGAGGCTTGAGGGCCTATTTATTATTTAGAAACAATGGAAAACCATAAACATACAAAAACCTAACCCTAGGAGATGAAGTGCCAAAACTATCGGCCGAGTTTGGGTAAATTGGTGTTTCAACTTCCCATGAACGTAACTTTGGCATACGATCTCCGTTTGACATGCACCATACCTCATTAGAAAGATATATATGAGGAATACAAATTTTGATGTGAACAACATTGGTCCATGGGCCTATGTTTCTCCCAGGTTTCCCAAAAAAATGTCGTTTAGGGCCTCGAAATGGCTCCGAAAGTTTAGGACCCTAAAAACTACTAAAAATAGTAAGTTGCGCCAAAACTAAAAAAATGAAAGAGACAATGGTGGTTCCCAAAGTGGAATAGGATGGTGGCCACCAATATCCACCTGGACTATTCCTCCCCCCTTAGGAAGAAATGGTCACCATTGTGTTGAGTTCCTCCATGAGATGAGGAAACTTCTGCTGAACTTGGTCCCTGGTGAACCACTTGCCTTGGTGCAGGAGTTGGCTAGCTTTGACAACCCGATATAGTTGGATATTCTCTTGGCAAGTGTTCTTGATTTGCATTTCCATGGTACAATCTGTGGTGGCATGTTCCATGCAGTCTGGGTTTGACTTTGTTGGTGTGAGTTGTTCTGCAATGTTAGAGGTGTCTAGTAGAGGTGGGAAGTAGGGACTAAGGTCGTCCACATTGAATACTGGGTGTAGACCAAGGAATGGTGGAATACTGAGCTCAAAGGCATTGTTTCCTACAGCCTTGGTGATGGTGTATGGCCGATAGTGGAGTGGGAAAAGCTTGCAGTGGGGTCCAGTGAGGCGCTCCTTCTGGAAAGGTAGCCACACTTTGTCGCCCACCTGGAAGTTGTGTAGAACCCAATGTTAATCATGTTGTTGTTTGTACTTAGCATTGGATCTATCCAATATGTCATGAACCTGTTGGTATATGTGTTAAATGCACTCAATGAAGTTTTTTTCTTAGTCAACTTTCGATTGGACATGAGCCGAATCGGCCTGAGTAGTCGAAAATGGCATGGCTATGTCAGTGTGGCATAGTGACTAGAATCCCAAGCCCACCTAAAAGGGGATGTGGCAGGTTGAGTTGTGGAGAGACCGGTTATAACTGTGTTTTACATAGGGGAGGCTCTCATCCCATGTGTTTGGATTGTTTGAATTGTACATGCATAGAATGTGTACAATCATCCTGTTAAGGACCTTGTCTAGCCATCAGTTTGGGGATGGAAAGCTATGGACTTGGTGAGCTTGGTGTCCACCAATGACCAAAGGCTAGATCAAAATGTGCCGAGCAACCTGCTGTCCCAATCAAAGATGATAGATAGTGGGATCCAAAAGTGCACCTACACTTGTTCAAATAAGAGTTTAGCAGTGGCTTCTGCTGTGATATTATTCTTGCAGGCCGCCATAATGGCCATCTTTGATAATATTTCAATGACCATGAAAACACAGTCATTTCGATGCTTAGTAGAAGGAAGGCCCAGCATGTAATCCATGGAGATGGATTCCCAAGGTCAACTAGGGGTAGGTACTGGAGTATAGAGGCCTTGTTTCTTGATGGTTGGTTTGGCAATGGCACAAGTAGTGCAAGATTTAATGTACTTCCTGACATCTGGCCGATGGTTAGGACAATAGAAATACTTTGGTAGTACTGCCACTATTTTCTCAACCCCTAAATTCCCAGCGAATTGACTGTAGTGTGCTTCCCATATCATCTTGGCACGCTCGCTTGAAGGAACACAAAGGTGTCCCAGGTGACATAATAATGCATCCTGGAGGTGAAAATTTGGAACTTACGTACCCCCCAAGAGTGCCTTCTATGTGTGGCCAAATTTTGGATCGCTCTTGTGGAGAAGTGGCCAATCAGAAGTCTAATGCCCACAAGAGTTGAGAACGGTGGTTAGTGCCAAGATCGGTGGTCGGATGAGGCAGACTGTAGCATTATTGGTGCTACCCTTCTTGTACATGATGTTCAAATGAAACTGTTGTAGATATGTGGACCACTTTTGATGGTGATCATTCTGTAACTTCCCTTATGTCTGTATGAACTACAGGGGTTGACGGTCTGTGTGGATGATTGTTTCCTTCCCCAAAATGTAATTATTCCATTGTCAATAAGCCTGCACAATGGAAAACATTTCTTTGTCATAAGTGGGATACTTTCAGATTGTGTCAGACAATGTCTCACTATGATATGCCACTAGATGCCCCTGTTGAGTAAGAAGTGCCCCAATAGCAGAGTCAGAGGAATTTGTCTTGATCTCAAATGGTTGTTGAAAATATGGTAATGTGAGCACTGGGGAAAAACAAAGGCAATTTTTCAATTCTACGAATGCCTTCTGTTGAGATTCCGACCAAAATAATTTTTTTTCTCTCCTCCCTTGGTTACTTGACTCAAGGACCAAGTGATAAGAGAAAATCCCAACACGAACCTGCAGTAGAAATTAGCAAGACCTAGAAAGTTGCAAGGCTCTATTACAGTGGTTGGGGCTGGACAATCCCGAATTACTTGAATCTTGGTTTGATCCACATGGACCCCCATTTCATCGATAATGTATCCCAGATATTGAACTTGGGTCATGCCAAAAGTGAACTTCTACAAATTGGAACACAACTTATGTTTCCGCAGTGTTTGGAGGAATTGTCGAATGTGGTGGAGGTGGTATTCCCAAGTTTGGCTAAAGATTATAATGTCATCCAAGTGCACCACTACAAATGAGTTGGTGAATGGTTGAAATATGTCGTTCATCAACCTCATGAAGTTTGGGGGATCATTTGTCAACCCGAAAGGTATGAACAACCCTTCAAAAAGGCCCTCCTTGGATTTGAAGGCATTCTTCCACACATCGAAGGGTTCGATTGGTACCTAGTGATACACAAACTTCAAGTCGATCTTGTTGAAATATTTCGCCCATTTGAGTTGGTCCACAAGGTCATCAATCTATGGGATTGGGTACCTATTCTGGAAAGTGATCTTGTTCAATGCCCGATAGTCAATACAAAGTCTCCAAGTCCCATCATTCTTTTGTACCAACATAGTCGGGCTCCCACAGGGCGATGAGCTCGTCCGAATGTGACCTTTCTGCAAAAACTCCTGAATTTTCCTATTGATTTCATCATTTTCTAGAACAGAGTGCCGATAGATCAATCCATTGGGTAGCGGTGTACCTAGGGTCAGATCAATGGGGTGCTTGACCTGAAAATGTAGAGGCACCCCTGTGGGTGAGGTGAAGATGTCCCCGTACTCCTCCACAACCTTGTCCATTTGTTGTTGTCATGCAAAGAAGCCCTGTATGGAGGTTGTGGCCACAATATTATTCTTTCCCTGGGGGTGGATCATCAAGAAAAAAAATTTCCTAGTTTTGGAAATGGGCTTACTACATTTTTTGCAGTAAACAAAGAGATAGCGGCAGGCGGTGGTACCTATGGTATCCTGTACAACTTATTTTCCAAAGTAACAATAACAGTGTGAGGCTGGGACTCATACATAGCATGTTGCCTCCACAAGTATGGTTGGCATAATAATACATCACAAACATGAAGAGGAGAAATGTCACATAATACCTCATCTGTGAAGGGCTTGACGATGTAGGGAAGGTAGCATTGTTGGTTGATGCGGAGATCCCATCCTTTGTGAAGCCACCCAATGCTGTATGGCTACGGGTGTGCTATGGTTGGAAATCCCAACCAATTTGTGAAGTCTTCTGAAATGAGGTTCTTTTGGCTCCCATTGTCGACAATGAACTATAGCGGGGAACCCTTTACCATATGGGAGTGGAAGAGATGCTCCTCCTCCTATGGATCTTTCGGTTCCTCCTTCTGTATATTTGAAGTGGAAACCGTGGCATTGGGCTCCACATTAATAATTTTTTTCCCTTTGTCATTCCCCTTGTCAAGTTTCTAATTAGGAGTTGGAGCATGCATCTGATTCAGAAGCCCTCATCTCGGCCACAAGTGATTTCTTGGCCCAACACTCGTTTTGTGAGTGGATCTCTTATGGAACTCACACCACTTTCCCATGTCCTTCTTTGGATTCACGGTGTTGTTCTTTGCTTGTGACTTTGGTAGGTTGTCCTCGTCTGCCATGCCTTGGATTTGTCCTTTGTTCTGCAGTTTGGGGGTACGTTTCCCTTTATTTTGATTCGCGGATCCAAATTATCACTTCTTCTGTTTGAATTTCTGCTCAATCTTGGCAGCATACCAGTATGCCATACCAAGTGAGAGGATGTCGAGGAACTCCATTTCCTCATGAATGTATCTGTGCAGACAACTGTGATACATTAGCACCAAATGTTTCTTCGAAAATTTGATACCCAACTTTGTACGCAAGGTATGGAATAGATTCATCAGCTCATGCAAATCTTGATCCCTTTGTTGCCGCAACGTGGTCCATTGTATGTACTTGTCCTCATAGCTCACGTCGAGATAGTATTGTTCCTTGATGACGTCTCGGAAAGGATTCCAAGTTTGTATGACTGAGAATAGAGAGTGTTCTGTCTCGTCCTTTTTCTCACAGTAGGTTTCCCACCAGTCCTTGACATGGGGGGTAGCTTTGAGGAGTGCAAAAATAATCTTCTCCCCATCGGAAAAGTCATGAACCAAGAAATATCCTTCTAATAGATTCAACCATATATCTACAACATCTACATCTATTTGACCCTCAAATATCATAATTTCAAAGTTTACTTGTACCTTAAATTGAGTTGTGCCTCGAGAGTGGCTGCTAGATGCAGATGCGCTGTGGTGGGCAGTTGTTGAAGGATCAGAGCAAAGTTATCCATCATTGCGTTCCTTTGTTTTTCGAGGGCCTCCTAGAGCAATATTTTGATAGGATATCTTGCTCAGTCATATTTGTTTTCATCCCCCATGGGTGGTTGTCAGGGTTTGTGAGGCTGATCTTAAGGTTCAACCTGATTGAGCCCTAATTCCTTATACCCCGACCTCGTTGGGGACATGCAAAGAAGGATCGAGAAAAAGCAGACCTCTCTCATACCACTAATATGGATTTATGTAGGAACGAAACATAATACACATATAACCATAAATACAAAAATGCAGCGGAAGTAACACTTCATTTCATTAATATCAAAGAACTGAAATTTGCTTACAGACAAAATGGAAATAAACTAGCTAGGGCGCTGGTACCTTATATCTAAAAAGAGATGTGGTGGCTACAGGCCTCTAAACTATGTTAAAATGAGGCTTGAGTACCTATTTAATATTTAGAATCATTATAAAACCCTAAACATCTAAAACCCTAACCCTGGGAGATGAAGCACCAAAACTATGGGCCTCATTTGGGTAAACTAGTGTTTCAACTTCCCGGGGAGGTAACCTTGGCATAAGATCTTCATTTGATGCACATCATAGCTCATTAGAAATATCTATATGAGGACTACAACTTTTTATGTGAGCAACATCAGTCCATGGACCCATGTTTCTCTTGGTTTTCCCAAAAAACGTTGTTTAGGGCCTCAAAATGGCTCTGAAAGTTTAGGACCCAAAAAACTATTAAAAATCGTAAGTTGTGTCAAAATTGAAAAATTGAAAGAGACAATGGTGGGGCCCCAAGTGGAATAGATGGGTGGCCACCAATATCCACCTGGATCACTATCAAATTCTATTCTCTCCTTCATGAACGTTGGTAGACTACTCAGAAAATGTTGCACTTTGGCTTTTTCCTCTTGAAGATAATGCACATACCGTAATAGAGAGGTAAATTTTTTTATGTATTTATCCATGGTAAAATTCCCTAGTCTTAATTCATGGAAATCTTTCACTTTCTCATCATAAAATCATTTCTTCAAGTATTTGTTTTTAAAGTGCTTTTGAAATTCATCCCAGGTAACATTTTTCTCTTCTATGTCTTATATTGACTTGACCTCTTCCACCACAAGGTGGCATTTCCTTGATGCTAATATATATCTATCCTAGACTTAAGGTTATTGTTGTACTTGTAAACATGAAAATATTTATTCATATTGATCATCCAAACTTCAATAAAAATCCTCTAATTCTCCGTCAAAAAATGGGTGTTTAATCATTCTGAATTCTCCTTGCAACTCCATTTTTTGTTTCCTTGTTCCGAAGCATTACCAGATTCTTCTTTATTTTCAAATATGTTTCTATTACTTCTCTGAGTATGGCTTCCTTCTATATTATCATCAGTATTTTGTTTTTGTTCCCCTTCATCGCGGGTTGCATTCTCAAGACTAGGTTTATAAGTTCTATAATTTTGCTTATATGAGAGGCTTTTCAGGATTCTTTCTTTCTCACGCATTAACCTTCCATTATCTGTCCTTAGTCAAACCATCTATTATTGCAATTGTCTCACAGTCTCAAGTAGTATATTTTTCTAGTGTTCTTGTTCCGCACCTAGTTGCACCCATAGACCTATAGACTTGGCTAGAAATTGAACTCCAACTCCCCTTCTCATCCTGGTCTGATAACCCGTTCACCTCTATTTCCTTTATCTGTTCACATTTAAGAACACTTATCTATATGATTAGTTCCCAATCATACCATAGTGTGGAAAATGTGCTCTGATACCAACTGTAACAAGTCACAAGACCCAACTCCCCATACATAAAAAAAATAAAAATAGTTAGATCAAGGTACTAGATGATCATAACATATCTACTATGATAACCTTTCAAACATACTATGATGTCATAGAAATTAATTTAATGATTGTATCATGGAATTTTGATGTTTAAAATTTATTATTACACTTCCTTTAATGTGAATATTTGAACTCTATTATCACACCACCCTTAATGTTGTTTTATTTTGACAATACATAAATGTATGAGTACCACTTCTAGGTTTATGTAACTAATTCATGTCTAACTAGGTGATGGAATTTACTTCCTTAGGTGATCCTCCCGGACTTCCTTCATTCAGACCTGTTCCACCAGTCAACAAATGGTCTCGTGTGGAACTATATAGACCTTATCCACGGACAAATGGTGGTTGTGAGATGTGGCATCTAGATCCCATTCTAATCGTAGATATTTTTTCCAGTGATCTAATGGTCCTCAAGCATGAGATGTATGTTAGGGTAACTAAATCCTACCCAACCCATTATTCTACTCGAAATTCAACTCGCATCTCTACCAGGTCACGCTCTGCAACTGAACCACTCTTTCAGTTCTGACAGGCTCCTTATCTCCAGAGCTAATGGAAATTTTGGTAAGTTTCTTAGTTTATTGTTTCATTTTTCCGTTACTTGCACTTTATTTCATATTCTACCTCTGTCTAACCCTTCTTGGCGACTTATAGGTCTCGTTGTGCTTGAAGAACTCGAAGCTTGGGGTGTCGAAGTACTGGAAGGGCTTTTCCATCACCAAACTAGTGATTAACTAAGCCCTTTCCTCAACACGAAATCATATGTTTCATTTTCCTTTCTCATTTCAAAATATAAAATTCTATGTTTTGTCAATGTTTACAGCTTCTTATTGCAAGAGCTTATGCAAGTCGGCTTCATCAGTCCTCCACCTCAGCTGGCCACACTAGGCAGCCTATAAGATGACCTGCGCGTAGAAATTATATAGAAGCTCCGATAGCATGTAGAAATTATAGAAATTCTATATGAATGGATAAATCTAATATTGTGATGTACTAAAACAAGATATCGAACCTTTATACAATATTTGCAGAATACAAAACACGATCACTCAATCACATGCAAGTAAGAGAAAGAATTAAATCAATCACACAACACAAGATGTTATTGGGGAAAGAAACTGCTCAAAACCACACTATCATTTATTTTATAAATTCAATGAATCATGAAACAATATAATGCTTAATCTGTCATGACATTCTACAACACTCTACAAATTGTCTCCCACTCATCTAGGTAAAATTGGACAAACACATAGCCAATTCTCAGCCTTCCTTTAGGCTGACTTTCTGAAGTAATTCCTGAAGAATTAGGCCCCTATTAAATAGGAAAATTAGGCTTCCCTGATTGCAGAATCCATCATGCCTTCCTCACGGCTTTATAATTTCACATGGGCAATTATTTAAAAATAGAACTAATAGTTATGTTCTCTTTAACCTCTGTCTCAAATGGGTCTTCCTCAGAACTGACATGCATGCAACTGCTAATAGAAAAACATTATTTATCTGACTGATCACTACTTGTGAATTAAATCTAATTTAATTTACTGGACCTATCAATAATTCATCACTTAGTTAGAACTAGTTAAACTCATTTTAACTCAATTAGTTGAGTTAAATGATTATAACTTCACCCCACTAGTGCATTAACTACAACTAGACCCACAAAATATTAGGATGACTCTACATGCCTCGTCTTAGACCCTCAACTCAAATTTCTTGAGCTAAATCATTCATCATTACGTAGTTAACTGATACAAGTTGTTATGAGATGAAATTACAATTTATTGTCCAATTTATTTAAGGGAAAAATAAATTAGACATCCACATTCCTCACTAGAGTGTAACTAAAATTCCTCAATGAATTTCCTCAACAATGTCTGTGTACCTTTTTTCCTCTCTGGTTGCCAATTTCATTGTTTCTTGTTGCAAATTTCAACACTCCCTCTTAACAAGAAAGTAATTCAATCTATCTCGATTTGATAGCCTTGGAATGTTATGCATGCAACACTTCTTTAGTGTTGTTTGTACCTACTACTCCTAAAACTAAATAGCCTTTGAACAACTGAATCAGTATAATGCATATGTCATCAGATTCTTCTGACTACTGCTAGCTACTGCACCTATATAGTGGACTCACTGTGTTGTTGGTGACATCTACATCCATGCTCTATACACTTCTCCCAACTCTGATCTATGCTCCATTATTCGCCATCTGTCACTCTGATTTTTTTCTTCTTGACATCTAACTGAATCAATCCAACCGATCCTTCCTGCTACTATTCTATTGTTGGCTCCTCGTAACTCGGTTCAATCCATGAGACACACCATCTCAATGGACCGTACCCAAATTTATTCTTGACATTATATCTGCACATCGCCCCACCTCTCACTTGGAGGTATAGCTGCATGTACTCCCTCCGCCCATCTGGATCGAAATTTGTCCCTCATGGAGGTCTCTACATGATTTGACTCTTCCACTGAGTCTCCTGTCTACTTCTCCAATTGTGGCTGCTCCACAACCTTCTAAGACTGCTACTGAGGCTGCATGTTGAGGGATAATTTCTCCCTCTCAACCACCAAGTCATTAACCACTACTTTGCTCCTCAAATATTTGCATGCATCCTTGACCTCAAGAGAATATAGGTTCTTGACTCTTACACTGGTCTGTTTCACCTGTCCCATGGCTATGTGTTTAAGTAAAACCTTTCCTTTTCTAAACATCATATCATAACCACGGTCTTCCAATACCACTACGAAGAAAAGATTCTTCCTTAGGCCTGGAACATACAAAACATTTTCTAGTCTGGGAGGGGAGCTAGACTCCTTCTGGAAGGTAATAGTACCTATGTCGGTCACGCTATACATGCTTTCATCTCTAAACTCTATGTTCTTCTAGAGGTCCTTCTCGTCCAATTCACTAAAGATATATTTATTCCCTGGCATATGGAATAAGGCATCGTTGTCTAGATACCACATGCATACCATTACAGTGCTGGCCATGCATGCAATGAGAGTACAATCAAGCTTGAACTATGAAGCTAGAGTTTCACTTGCTGCAACTATAGACTTCTTCTTTCTTTCCTTCTTCCATGGAAAATTTGAGGCATAATGTCCATGCTCGTGACAGTGAAAACACTTGATCTTGGACAAGTCTCTCTTTTCCTCTTCGCCTTGGGACTTCTTTCCCTCGTATTTATTTCATTTTCCGACTAATGCACAATTTTATTCTTTGTTAGTGTTACAGGTCCTGTCTCTAGTGCTTCGCCTTATCTCTTCTATTACCAAGTCGGACCACAAATGCTTCCAGTCTGGTAACTTCTCCCTCCCATTTCAGTCCTGGTAACTATGCCAGTTCTTGGGAAGGCCTAGAGTTGCTAGGCTCACCAAATCATTCTAGGCTACTATCACACTAACACTTCCAATCTCATCTCAACATTGAGTGAACTTCACCAAGTATATTGGTACTGTCTTGCCCTCCTCCACCTTGATATTTTTGAGCTTGTCCTTCAACACTAAATTCCTGTGGTCACTGCTATTCTGAATCAGATCTATCAAGGCCTTCCACATAGCATATGGAGTTGTCTTCCCATGGATATTCAAGACAATATGATCTCGAACTCCCTCTCACAAGATCCTTCTCGCCTTTTCTACCTTCTTATGTCATGCATCAAGAAGTTGGGAATCTGGTGCTGTGGGCTTGGGAATATCAGTATCTATGAATTCCTTTGACCCGTTGTCCAACAACACTACCTCCATCTTTTCCTTCCATGAAATATAATTTAAATTTCCCTCGAGTGCATATTCGAGTCTCAAGCCATTGAAATACATCTTGATCCGTTGTTGGATCCTAAAGAATAAATATGCAAATTTGACCCTGTTCAAGACAAACTCAATTTCCTCTCTTCTTTTGTGATTCCTCTCACTCTGATATCATGTAGAAATTATATAGAAGTTCTGTTACCATGGAGAAATTTATAGAAAATATATATCAATGGATTCAATCTGATCTTGTGATGTATTAAAACAAGATACTGAATCATTCTACAATATTTGTGGAATACAAAAGACGATCACTCAATCAAAGCAAGTAAGAGAAAGAAGTAAATCAATCACAAAACACAAGATGTTCTTGGGGAAAGAAACTACTCAAAACCCCGCTATCATATATTTTATAAATTCAAGGAATCATGAAATGATACAATTCTTAATCTCTCATGAGATTCTCCAGCACTCGGCCAATTGTCTCCCGCTAATCTAGGAAAAATTGGACAAACACATAGCCAATTCTTAGCCTTCCTTTAGCTTGTCTTGCTCACGTAATTCCTAAATAATTAGGTCCCTATTAAATATGAAAATCACCTTTCCTTGATTGCACAATCCATCATAGCTTCTTCATGGTTTTATAATTGCACATGGGAAATTATCTAAAAAAGCAACTGATAGTTATGTTCCCTTTAATATCTGTGTCAACCGGGTCTTCCTCAGAACTAACATGCATGCAACCATTAATAGTGAATTATCAATTATATGATTGATCATTACTTGTGAATTAAATCTAATTTATATCATTGGATCTCTCACTAATTCATCACTTAGTTAGAACAAGTTAAATTGATTTTAACTCATCACTTAGTTAGAACAAGTTAAATTGATTTTAACTCATTTAATTGACTTAACTGATTACACCTACACCCCACTAGTGCATTAACTGCAACTAGACCCCCAAAATATTAGGATCACTCTACATGCCTCATCTTAGACCCTCAACTCGAATTTCTTGAGTGAACTCAATCATCATTACTTAGTTAACTGATACAAGTTGTTATGAGATGAAATTAAAATTTATTGTCCAATTTATTTAAGGGAAAAATAAATTAAACACCCACATTCCTCACTAATCTAAATTTCTCACTAAATTTCCTCACCAATATGTGTGTACTTTTTGTCCTTTTTGGTTACCAATTTCACTGTTTCTCGTTGCAAATTTCAACACTGAACTATGTCATTAATGTTGCAACTTCCTACACTTACCTAAGATAAAACCTCCTCTTGTGATTAACAACATACCGAAACTATATCATATGGTTGATAGTCCATATCCTCTCAGAGTTCCTCATTCTTCATTTTAATTCTACTTGGGTTGAAGTTCTTGAGAATGCATGCAAATATTGTAATTATTTTTATTTATCTTGTAACTATTTATTCTACCGAATGATAAACTCTGATCAGTCATTACAGTGGATGAAACATACTTTAATATTTTTCTCTCTATAATGTATATTCGTCTATAGAACACACTTCTGGAAAGCATAATGTTTTTTGTTTCTTGAAACCATGTCAGAATAGTTGGTTATGTATAGCAAGTGAGGGCTGATTTTATGTAAACTAATTGGTATGCTCAGTATTTAAATATATTTGACATGCTACCGCCGTAAAGGTTATTTCTGTTTCATGATATGTATATATATTTTGTACTTCGGGTGACAAGTGCTTTTGTTTATGTTTATTTCCAATACTGTGTTTAGTCCTGGCCAGACCTGTTATTAATGGTCAATATCATAGGCTCCATTCTATTTTTAAATTAATCTTTTTGTTCTGGGGCGTTGCCCTTATTGGGTAGTTTTTCTATGAATTTATTTTAATCTCCATATCCCTTATTCGTAAAGTTTAATCTTTCACAAAATAAAAGAGAACCGGACCCAAGTTCTGGTTCGCCCGGAACGAGGGTGTCAACCTCTCGACAAGGATATTGGTTATCACTCGTGCTTTAGTTTGTGATTCCTCTTGTCTTTTGACTAAAATTTTCAACAATCTTTATTTTGAACTGGGGTTTGATTTTCGTTTTACGGTACAATCTTGGGTTTAATCCTCTTGTTCCGTGTCGTTTCCTTATCTCTCCAACAAATACTTCGTTGTGAATATGTGAATTATTTCCGAGAGTTAGGAATATATGCTTGCCCATATTTCATCATTTTTTTTTGGTGACCTTGCATGTATTTTGATCCAAATCCAATTCAATCTTTGAGAATTGTGTAGGCAGACATTGTCAAGATAGATTACAATTTTTTTTGGAACAAAGGAAAAAGTAAGTAATTTTGTAATTGAGTTATTTTAGTTACTCACTTGATTAAAGTTATTGAGTCTCCATAAACATGGGGTTTTTAAAGCTTTTATTCTTTTACTAACTCTAAAATTAGTTTAAAGAAAATGATTCTTCAAAATTGTTAAAATAATAGTAAAAGAAACAAATATGTTAGTTATTTCCAAGACTTAAGAATATATGCTTGCACATATTCCACCCCCTTTTTTTTTTGACCTTGCATGTGTTTTGGTCCAAATCCAATCCAATCATTGAGACGTGTAAGTAAACATGGTCAAGAGAAAGATATAAATTGTCTTATATTACAATTTTTTAACATAAAAAAAAATGAATAATTTTATAATTGAGTTATTATTTACATCCACTTGATTAAAGTCATTGAGTCGTCATAAACATACCATTGTTGAAGCCCTTATTCTTTTACAGACTCCGATCCAAAATTATTTGAAACTAAACCAATAAATTAACACATACTAAAAAAATATATTGAGATTTACATTTGAAATTCCACTAGCTCCTCTCACAAGGGTGAACACCATCAAGGAAAGTTCAAGGGCAGTGTTCGGATGCAGGATTCATGAATGAGGCAGTGATGTTTTTCACTCGTTATTTGTTTAATGCCAAGAATATGCCAAGGGAACTATGGGAAGTGGTTCTTTTCACTCATTATTTGTTTAATGGATTTTACTATGGATAAGTTGTTGATAAGTTCTCTAATTTCGGTTTTGGAATTTTGTAATTTGAAAATAGTTTCTGAGATTTTCTTCCAGAGAGAAAGATAACTGTTGTTTTTCCATTTACCTTATTTCCTTCTATGTTTCATGTTTTTTTTTTTTGGAGAACGAACAATAAATAAATGGGATACTAATTCACGTTCAACTTTATATAATGCAAATAGTAAGACCTTGAAAGGCTAGTTTTCATAAATTGCCAAGTCACACAAACACAATACATGTAGGAGGGTGGTTTAGTTTCTATATTTTTTTGGCTTTTTAGAGTTTGAAGGCATAAATACATGCTAATGGAAAGGCATGAATACAAATTAAATTAGATATTATTTTTGAGATTTAATTGTTTTAAGTAATTTATTCATTTATAATCATTTCCATAAGATGTTGTTGTAAATGACTAATTTCTCATGACTTTTGAATAGTCCAGTTAGCACTCATTGCATTATATTAAGACTACATCTCATAGAAATAGCCATAGATAAATGACTTCCATGATCATAGATGAATGACTTACTTAACCTAGTTGAATCCCAAAAATATTATCTAATATAATGCATTGGGGAAACCCCTCATACATATTAATGTCATGTATATAGAATAAAAATTTTAAAGTGATTATAATAATTACACTTTTTATTTTTGTTAATTTTTTTATAAATCTAAAAAGTTATGGTAGATTAAGAGATTTGATTTTTCTTGGTGTTTGGTAGATCTGCAGTTAAGATGGATCCAGGTTTAATTTCCACTTTTAAATATTTCCACATGAATACAATGGCCCTCAATACCATGGACCCTCAATACGATGAATTAATGACACAATTTTTTTTATTTCTATTTTATTTTTAAAAGGTTATTTTTATTTTTATTTTTATTTTTATTTGGATTTCTTTATTTTATTTTGACAAAGTAAAATGTTTACATTACAATAATATTTTTATCTAATTTTTATTTTTTATATAATTTGACTTAGTCAAAATGTTAACGCCCTTAAAGGGGCTTTCCAACTCAATATGCAAGAGATGTTGTAATGTCTTATCTTGTAAATATTTTTCCTAGATCAAACTAGACAAAAATAAAAATAAATAAAAATATTAATATAATATAATGTAAACAATTTAACTTTGTCAAAATAAAATAAAAATAATATTATGTTAAAAGAAAAAATTTAGGTTTTCCATATGGTCTTGGATAGATGGTGAATAAAATAAAAATATTCTTATATTAAAATAAAAAATTTAGGTTTTCCATGGGTCTTGGATAGATGGCGATGGAGTGCTCTGTGAAGGCACTCCTTGATTTGAAGTCGATTGTTCAATTTCTAGCCGAATCAAGGTGATATATTGGACATGATGAAGATGTAGTCTTGTCAAGCTTAAAAAAAAATCTAGGTTATTATTATTTTTAATTAATTTTTGTTTAGTTAAGATAATCTTGACTAGGTCAAGTTATTATTTTGTTTGATTATTTTTTGTTTAGTCAAGGTAATCTTGACTTGGTTAATTTATGAAAACACATGGTATTACTCATGGAATTCATGTGGAATATAGCCTATTTAAAGGGGGAATTAAACTAGCCTAGATCCATATTAACTATAGATCTACCTAGAACTGACAGGATCAAATATCTTGATATGAAAATATCTTAAGATGAAAAGAGATTTAAGATGGAAATAATTTTCTTTTACTTTTTTATTTTTATTTTTTGTAATTTGATTTAGTCAAAATGTTAAACATCTAACCCTAAAATTTTATATATAATTTAATATTTATAATAGCATTTAAGATGCACTCTCCATCCCGGTATTAGATGTTTTCATGTCAGTTAAACATTAGTGGCTTTTGGACTCTCTTTTTGACAACCCATGGTTTTTCCCATGGTATTTTTATCCCATAGATTTTCCATCGTATTCTTCTTTAATATAGCCTATTTAAAGTCATAAAATTTCAATGAATTTGTATTATTATTTTTTGGATTAGATCTGAATTTGAATTTAAATTGCTGGTCTAGTATATTTTGGATTTGTTTTTGCTAGAGTCTCTAATAATTTTCGTTCAAGGACACTTGAGTTCAATGATTTCTCTTTCAACCATGAAGATAAATGATTCCTACATCAACCATGGAGCCTACCACTATCAGAAAGAATTGAATGGGTGATCTCTCAATAGAAAAGGTACTTTAACAACTAGACTCAACCAATTTAGCTAACAATCAAGGCTTGAATGTATAAATATATATTATATAAAATTCATTTAAATATAAAATGGAGAGTAATTTATGCACACATATCATAATAGTTTTAATAAAAATAATAATTAAACCAATCTATATCCATCTTATTTCTAGATCTATCTCTCAAGCTCAAAAAGGGATCAAATCTCTTTTCACTCTAATTTTTTTTTTTACATTTTGATCCCTCCAAAAGTTAAAATAAATCTAGAATAATTACGCTGTAAGCGTTTTATTTGAAATCAACTTTGCTGAGTGCCTTTGTGTCATAATATGTACCATTAGATTCTTTGTTAGACGATTGGAGCATAATCAGCCATTGATTCGAATTCTTACGGTTGGCAGTTAGGAAGCCGTTGGGAGGCCGTTGGGACAGTTGCGACTTTTCCAGTGGTCATCATCCACGCACGCCTATTCCGAACAAGCGGAAACCAGGAGGATTGTGTGGACTGCAAACAGAAACGATCTTGTCCAAGAGAATGCCATTCTCAAATATGCCACCCACGGAAACCTCCTCCTTTCAGATGTAGATGGGCGCGTGGTTTGGTCCACAAACACTTCCAACAAGGGCGTTGTGGGAATCGAACTCCGAAACGACAACCTGGTGCTCTATGACAAATTAAAGGAATCGGTGTGGCAGAGTTTCGATCATGCAACCGATAGCCTGTTAGTCGGACAATCACTGAACATTGGAGGGGTGAAGAAACTGGTCAGCCGCATGTCGAATAAGGAAGGATCTGAAGGACCTTATAGTCTTGCAATTGAAGCCGGAGGACAAATTCAATGTAATCAATCATTTATGATTGAAGATTGAAAATTTCCTCTCCAGCTCAAGCTCAATAGCATAGCATTTCTGGTATTGAGTTGCTCCAGCTCAAGCTCGATAGCATTTCTGGTATTTATCTATTCTATTTTTATCCCATTCTATGCTTTTACCAGTGATTGTGTTTCTGCTGCATCTGTCGAGTCTCATTAAGATTGTTGTGTTTGCAGGTGCAGGATTTGCTTCGAAGAGCACATACATCTTCGGAAAAATGAATGTGCAGATTAAGCTCATTCCCGGGGACTCTGCTGGCACTGTTACTGCATTCTATGTAACTGTCATTTGCCATACATTAGATCAGTTTATATTGCATTTCTTGGCTTCTTTATTATTTTTTATCAATGATTCAATTTATACTT
This sequence comes from Pinus albicaulis, assembly GCA_034641835.2. NCBI lineage: Eukaryota > Viridiplantae > Streptophyta > Pinopsida > Pinales > Pinaceae > Pinus > Pinus albicaulis. Next base: position 1,063,518,133 of record CM076582.1, read on the forward strand.
GGTGATATTGCAGATGTCTTCCCAAGGCGATCAGCATGACGAATTCGACTTTTAATTTTTGGGGAACACTTCGGGGGAGCCGTACGCTGTGCAGACTAACGTTTATTCAAAAGGGGTGGGCAACAGAGAGCAGCGTATTTTCTTATGGTTCGACCCAACTACAGACGTTCATTCCTATTCCTTTCTCTGGAATCGCCAGCAAGTTGTGTAAGTATATATACGATAATTGCCATGCCTAGTTAGTCTGTGTATTACAGTGTCTGATGAGCTGGTTGTTTGATGAATGGAAGCAGTTTCTTTGTGGATGATGTGCCCGTACGGATATTTTCCAACAACGAGAAAAGAGGAGTCACATATCCTCAAACTCAACCGATGGGTGTATACTCGTCAATATGGAACGCAGACGATTGGGCTACTCAAGGTGGCCTCGTCAAGACCGATTGGAGCCACGCGCCTTTCATTTCTACATACAAGAATTTCAGCATTGATGCCTGTCAGTATTCCTCCAAAAAAAACTGCTCTTCGTGGTGGGATCAGCCTGTTTACGCTTCTCTTAATGCAAAGCAGAGGCTGAAACTGAAATGGGTACACCAGAAATACATGACTTACAATTACTGCAAAGATTAAGTCAGATTTTCCACGCCTCCACCAGAGTGTGCATGAAACGCCCTCTTTAAACTTGAGCTCTCATCAAGATCCCTTCATCATATGAGCGATCATTTCTTTGTTGTTGCATGTAAATTTCCCTTAGCTCGGATGGTAGATGGAAATCCCTTAACTGCAGTGGGAGATTCAATCATTTTGTAAAACGTGCAGAGACGAAAGTACTTTCTGCTGTCACTGATGTGCAGTTGGAGATTCATCATTTTGTAAAACGTGCAGAGACAAGTAATCTGTTTCTGGGGCTGCGAAAGCAGCCTCAGATTTGAGGGCGAGTATGTATGAGGTGTAGTAGGGATTTACATGAGAGAAGAGAAGCTGTGTGTCTCTTCTCGGTTTGTGTATGTGCAGTGACATCAAAGATTATATAAGTGGCCTCCAGAACAGAGTATTCTACAAATAGCCAGACCATTTCGTGATTCAAAGTATTTTAAGGCCCTACATTTTTTCAGAAAAAGAAAAATGAAGCAAGTAAAAGAAGTATTTTGTATGCGTGTCAAATTGAAACTTAAAACGTAAAAACAATGACAGGAACATTGCTCGGGTTATAAATCCATTAATTTAAAAAGATCAAATTAACAGAAATCCTAGTTCTACATTTTTCAATGATCATAAGCATTAATAATAAGAAATGAATTCTTCAATTGAGAGCTTAGCAATTGTGGCCTCAAACTATACCACTTTCCCACTCATCCAAGTGTATATGCCAGTTAAATACAAGCTAACTTAATGATCACTAAGACTTTTATAACTTAACCGAAAAGGCATATATTAAACACAAATCTATCTCTGTCACAACATTTTGATTCACGCCTTTTGGGCCAATGAGATATGCACAAATGCTGAGTTGGATGAATTGATATTTCGCTTTTTTGGGGGTTATATTTAGTAGGGTCAATTGATGCGGGAATTATAAATTTATTTAGGGAATTATATGGTATATTTAATTCCATTCGCTCAATTTATCCAATATCTCTTTGATGATAAACTTTCAAAAAAAATTATTTTATTTTTACGCTGTAAAGCGTTTTATTTGAAATCAACTTTGCTGAGTGCCTTTCTGTCATAATCTGTACCATCCCGGTCTCAAATTCCACTAAACGTGCATGTTTCTGGCTGCAGGAATCCTCAGACGGACTCATCTCCTGCTCTTCTTTGATTCGCTTCTTGTCGACTCCTTGGTGTTTATTAGTTGTTGCTCACGAATAGTTTTTGTGGATGAAACGTTGTCTTGATCATTCCCTATTTACATAGAAACATAATTATTATTATTTGGAAATTATACTTCTCTCATAGAAATCAACTACCGACTTCAAATCTTCGCTATTTGGATGAGGTTTCCCCTTGAACTACATTTTGATGGAATTGAAGTCACAACTCCCAAAGTTCTTGCGAGATCCTTTTTTATGAATACTTGAGAAGTATTCAACTATCAACTTCGCTTTTGATGTGGCAAAACTCAAATTACTTCTCCAATATTGCCCTTATGAAACTAAATCTCCAAATATTATCCTTTTGGAGGAGGTTCTGAAACCAATTTTTTTATCCAAACAATTCTCAAATCTATAATTTTTTTAAAATAAAATAATTCATATTTATAAGTTAAATATTCAATTAAATCACATAACATATCATATATTTTTTCCCTATGTTACTGCTTTACAGCGTTTCCTTTGCAACATGTGGTGCAATTGCTAGTACTAATCTTATTTTAAAAAGTATCATCCCCCTTGCATTAGTCTCCCACAATTTTATTAATTATTTAAACATTTAAATTAAACAATCTTGATAATTTTATTATATATTAATTTTAATATTATTAATCACCATATATTGGGCTTTTTTCGGTTTAAAATCCACCCCTCTCATATTAACTAATAATATAAATAATAAATAATTAATTAATAATATTAATAATAAATAATTAACTAATAATGTATAGGATATTCATCACTTTCCATTTTATTATGTACCGGTGTTCTTTCTCTTTCTAATTTTCTTTGTCTTGTGGTCAAACTTGTCGTCAAATTAACTACATGAACTCTATGAATTTGCAAAATGGCCTACCCACTTTTTTTTTTAATTTGCAAAATTCACATCCTAAAAATAATATTATATAATTTACTTAGTGGCTTAGAGGGAGAAATGAATAGTGATAGTTTACTGCTTACTTTTACTAGATTCCAAATTTTACATAATATACTATTATTTGCATGCAATAAAAGAACTGTGTGAATTTGCAGAAAACTTCTAATCCAGTATTATGTAAATTTACATTATTCACATCTAAAAAACTAATATTATGTAGTCTATTTGAGCTCTCGATTAATGAGTTTTTACATATTGCTTAGTTTTATTAGATTCCAAATTCTACATAATCTACTATTTTTTTGTTGGTCAAAAAGCTTCTATTAGCCAACATTACAACATGGTTTTCTAGATTTCAGTATTCTTTGGGCCTCACTCATTGTGGTCATCGTGGTCATTTTTTCCCAACTCCTCTATAATATTAGTGATGTGTAGAAGGATAATGTCCAAGGCACTGAAGGGAGGAGAGAGGTCAACACATCCAAGAGAATGGGTCACCTCCTCTACCATCCCACATTCTCTCTCCAAATACGCACAACCACACTGCTTGTTCATGATCACACCAATTCAACCCTACTGAAACTATCACACCAATTCAACCCTATTGAAACTTCCCTCTGTTATGTCCATCACTAGGCATATACCTTGTTGCTACACTAGGCCCTGGTGCCCAGCATGCATAGGTTGACGACATGCACAAACCCTTTAAAACTTTCTTCTTGCATATCTAACCTTTCAACACACAAATCTGAATTTTTTCTTGCAGATCTGACCTTCCAACAATTATGACTTTCCATTCATTCCCATCATTTTCCTCACATGAGGCATGACTATCCTCGCATGTGCTACCTCATATTTTATACTTGGCCAAGATTTATTTTGCATGGTGCATGATTTTCCTTGCACTGCCATGAGTGTTCTCATATGGTTAGTGAATGTCCTTACATGGGTTGAAAAATCCACTCTCTTTTGAAGCTAGACTCCCTTTGAAGCTAGACTCCCCAAACTTCCACTACGTTGCTCGCTTTCATTGGTAGTCCCCCTTTGAAGCTAGACTCCCCCTGAGCCTACAAAACCTCCTTTGGCCACTTTGATTTCCCTCCTTGAATCCATCCACATGAAGCTAGACAAGCACTTAGTGCAACAACAATATAATCAGAATAAATCAATAAATTAAACAAATCTAGTGAACCCAACAACCCACCTCTGACTGTCAAGTCCAGGAAGGAAGGCATACATGCTCTACCCCCCTCTCGTTTTAAACATGTGACCTCTCAGGAGGAAACACATGCTCTTAAGCATTAGGCCAGGCCCTGATTCTTTATTTTCCATCAATAAAGAATCATGAAGCTCTTTGATCAAGCATCATGGCCCTTCAAATCACTAATACTTCTAGTATGCATAGTATACAAAAATACTGAGTTACATGTAATCATGAGCTCAATACATGGGTTACATGTAATACCATGGGTCCCAAGTCTTTTAATACATGGGTTACATGTAATACCATGGGCTTGGTGAGATGTAATACCATAGGTTCAATACCACAGGTCACCAATACCACAGGTCACCAATACATTATAATGGAGAATCTCCAAGCCTTTTAAAGGTATGGTTGCATGTAATTCCATACACTCAATACTATGGGTCCCAAGATATGGTTACATCTAATACCATGGGCTCAATACCATGAGCTAAGGGTTGGTCACATGTAATACCAAGGGCTCAATACCTTGAGCCAAGCCTTGGTTACACATAATACTATGAACTCAATACCATAGGTCACTAACACTGAATGTTCCAAACCACGATTATTAATTTAACAACCTTAAATCTTAGAAAAAAACAAATTTACCTAACAAACACATATATCCATACTCTACTTTACAAACCATATTTTCTTAATAACCTATTCTATGGCCTTTTGATATACTAAAACATAGATTTTTACAGATTTAGTTAAAACCCTGCTAAAATATTTACCCTACAAAATCTTAAATCTTATTATATAAAAAGTACCGAATTTCATGTTGTGATGCATATTTAATTGCTCGTGCATAATCATCTCTTTTTATTTTATAGTGAAAAATTATTTGATTTGACTGGTTTAATTTCTTCCTTTAAATAAGTTACATTCCACATAAATACTATGGGTCAATACCATGAATTCTCATAAACGAAAATCTCAAAAACTACCAATAATTTGGCCAAGTCAAATTTACCTTATTATTTTAGTTTAAAACTATTTTTATTTTAATATAATGTTATTTTTATTTTTATTTAGAACATATCTACTATTTTTTTTTGGTTATTCGAGTAAACAAAATGTTTACCAACAACATTCTTCCACATAGGTTGCAGAAATACGATCAATTTTGACACATTTATATTAAGTTTTAGATTCATATAGTTTATAATGTGCGTCTAAATTTGCTGTTCTTTGCAGGAAGTCTTGCAAGAGCAGCCGAGACAGTCAGCAAGAAGCAGCCGAAGAGAGCTGTAAAAAAACACAGCCCATAGAGAGGTGTAAAAAAAACAAAGGGGCAGATGGGCTGCACAAATCAGGGATCCCAGCAAAGGCAAGTATGTTTGGATTGGTACCTTTGATTCACGATTTGAAGCTGCGAGAGCATATGATGCAGCAGCTAGCAGGCTCAGAGGGAAGAAAGCCAAACTCAATTTTCCTGATGAGTCACCTCCGAAAAAGAGTAGGAAGACATGTAAATTCACACAATATATAGAACGTTATAAGACATGTAAGAGTTATAAGACATGTAAATGCGCACAATATGTAAAAAGTTTAAACTTCCCAAAAAGAGTGGAAGACATGTAAATGCCCACAATGGCTCTGAGGGCATCGAGACTACTGTTGTGGCCGATTGTGGCTCTGAGGGCATCAACAATACTATTATGTGAGTTCTCCCTTAAATATTTAAATCAGAGAACTCATCATCTGCAGTCACACTATCACTATTATTTTATCTTTCTCTGATGCTACCATTCATTTTTTTCCCTCATGCATGCGATTTCTAATTCAAGGTTTCTAAGGTTTCAAGGTTTCCAATGACTGAATTCTGTGCTCGCGCTTTATGCTTTCACTCTTGCTTAATGGGTAGGCCATATCATGTGGAGATGGTTTCTTGTTGTTGCTGACGTTTTTTTCTAGTGTGAGAGCCCTAGTGCTACTGCCTCTTGGTGGCAGCCTGGTGACCTGACGAGTAGGTGTACGGTTTTCCTGCAGTTGATGTATGTACAACTTCCCATTCACCTATACCATCCAACTTCCCATTAGAGAAAATGGTATTCAAAAGCAGTTTACAACTAGATATACTCCGCAGCAAAATGGAGTAGCTGAAAGGAAGAATAGAACCATAATGGACATGGTGAGGAGTATGTTAAAGGCAAAGCATTTGCCTAATGATTATTGGGCTGAAGCTGTACATTGTGCAACGTACATTTTGAATAGATGCCTAAAGGCAGTTATGAACAAAGTGCCGGAAGAGGCATGGAGTGGCACAAAGCAGGGTGTCACACACATGAAGGTTTTGGATGTGTGGCTTATGCACACATTCCGGATCAGCTAAGGAAGAAGTTGGACAGCAAGGGGGAGAAATGTATTTTCATTGGATACAGTGAGGAATCCAAGGCATACAGGTTATATAAACCATCCACCAAGAAGTTGTTTCAGTTGTTGAGAGATATTCAAGTTGTTGAAACTAGGACAAAAGCTATAGAAAGCAGTGATTGTTAATATGACTATCTCATATGAAGATGATGATGAATTAGCTGAAAATAAATGTCCCAAACAGCAGCCTTAAACACCAGGCATTAGAGACACCTGAAGAAATGAAAGATACTTCTCCAAAGCCTTTACAGAAAATTAAGGTGCTATAAACATTTGTATCAAGTGGTGAGATTTAATTTGAATGACATTTATGCACAAGAGGCAGCAAATGAAGGCATCAATTCTTTGTTTGATTTATATTTTCATGTTGATGATCATGTTCATTTCGAAGAAGCTATTAAGGATAAGAAATGGATAGAAGCTATGGATGAGGAGATTAATGCCATAGAAAGAAACAAGACATGGGATTTGGTTGAACTCCCAAAAGGTAAAGATGTCATTGGATTTAAATGGGTCTACAAGACCAAGAGTAATGTTGAAGGCAAAATAGAGAGACACAAGGCAAGACTTTTCGTCAAATGGTATAAGCAGAAGCATGGGATAGATTATGAGGAAACTTCCGCACTGGTTGCTAGAATGGAAACCGTGAGAGCAGTGCTGTCCATAGCGGCACAAAACAAGTGGAAAGTTTACCAAATGGACGTGAAGTCAGCATTCCTAAATGGAGTGTTAATGGAAGAGGTTTACATTGAACAACCTCTAGGCTATGAGAAAAAAGGCCAAGAGCACAAAGTGTGCAAGTTGAAGAAAGCTCTTTATGGGCTGAAGCAAGCGCCAAGAGCATGGTACAGTAGGATAGATTCCTATCTACTGGAAAATGGATTTGAAAAATGTGAGGGAGAACCCACCCTCTACATCAAAGAAAAGGATGGAAAAATGTTGATTGTAGTTTTATATGTTGATGATGTTATTTTCACAGGTAATGATGATTATCTTATTGAAAATTTTAAAACAGTCATGAAAGAAGAATTTGAAATGACTGACATGGGTTTGCTGAAATACTTCTTAGGAATAGAAGTAGAACAAGATGAAAATGGGATTTTTATCTCACAGGCAAAATATGTTAATGAAGTGCTTGAAAGATTTAATATGCAGGAGAGCAAGGCAGCGATCACTCCCACAGTGATGGGATTAAAACTTAGCAGAGAGGACAGCAGCAAAGATTTTGATCCTAGCTTGTATAAGAACATAGTTGGCAGCCTCATGTATTTGACTGCAACTAGGCCCGACATAATGCATGCTGTTAGCTTAATTTCCAGATTTATGGAGAAGCCAAAAGATGCACATTGGCAGGCAGCGAAGAGAATTTTGAGGTATGTTAAAGGTACAAAAAGATTTGGTATTTTATATACTACTTCAGAAAATTCAGATTTAGTTGGATACACTGACAGTGATTGGGTTGGAAGTGTAGATGATCGGAAGAGCACTTCCGGTTATGTTTTTCACATGGGTTCAGGAGCAATTTCATGGGCTTCTAAAAAACAACCCATTGTAGCATTGTCTACAGCAGAGGCAGAATATGTGGCAGCCACAGCAGCATCTTGTCAAGCAATTTGGATGAGGAGGATGTTAAGAAGTTTGTGCCAAGAGCAGGTAAAAGGAACGGTGATTTATTGTGACAATAGCTCAGCTATTGCATTATCCAAGAATTCTGTGTTTCACAAGAGAACGAAACACATTGACACAAAGTTTCATTACATCAGAGAATTGGTAAACAATGGTGAAATTGTTTTGGAACACTGCAGAACTCAGGAGCAGTTTGCAGACATTCTGACCAAGCCATTGGGGCAGAAAAGTTTTGAGTTTTTGAGGAAATGTCTGGGTATGACTGATAACCCAGCAGCTGAACGTAAGGGGGAGTGTTGAATTTACTTTCCGCCGTGCTCTGTACAGGAGGCAGCCACCTTCTATTTCTGTTTTGCAGGACACAGTAGCCGCTTGCCAAAACCGTTGAGCAGTCAACCTCCGGACTTGAATTTTAATGAACCAGATTGAAATAAAATCCCGCATCACATTTTTGTTCGTACAGATTGCCAAAAATCGGACCCGGGGAAATTTATGAAGCGGATTTAATAAAAATCCCGCATCACAAATTGATGACGTCAGCAATCACCTTTTGGCACGCGGAATTTTTATGCAGTTTGGTTAAATTTTTGTTTAACGTCCGGGGTCTACGGCGTGGTCAAATTTCTTTTTAAATGTTTGTTCTTTTAAAAACTTTGTACGTGTAGTCAACATATATATGTGCTACACACATATCATATGAAACAAACGTTTCAAAAAAGGTGAGGCCGTGGGCCATAGTAACTCTGTTTTTTTTATTTTAGTTTTTTTTTGAGTTTTAAAATAGTTTTATTTTAAAATAGGTTTTTAGATATTAAAAAAAATGCTGAGTCATATAGAGTTTAAAAAAAAAGGCCCCGTGAGAATATAAGTGTGTTGTAAGTTTTTTATTTCTCAGACAGCAGAAGTAAAAAGACTTGGAGAGCACAGCAGTGCAGAGTTTTAGTTTGTAAGCTTTATTTTTACACACAACAGTGTAAAAATTTGATGTGCACAGCAGTGTAACAGATTTTTGAAGTGCACAGCAGTGCTTTCATTTTGGGTGAGACAGAGTATTTTTCCAGAGTGAAATTTTAGAGAGTGTGAGTTGTTTTGAACTGTGTTTTGAAGCAGTCAAAGTTTTTTTATTCCCTCAGGCAGAGGTGATTTTGCAACCAAGTTTTTGAAGATTAATGAAATAGTTTTACAGTAAAAAAATCTGTCTCCAGTAAAGAATTTTTTTATATATTGTTCTCTGTGTTGAAGAGGGGGAAGTTTATTCTCCATTGTTGTTCTGGAATGTTAAAAATTCCAACAACCTATACCATCCAACTTCCCATTTATGGGCCTCAAAATCACCAACGGCATGAACATCTGGACCGACAGACTGTTGAAGTTGAGTGTTCCCCGCCCTTCCAACCCTAGCATGTCTCTGGTGCTTTGAACTGGCATTGTTAACAAACTGTTCATGTTGAGCTCTCTGAGCAATAGCCTCCACAAATTCATGTCAGCTCTCACTGCAAACCATCTCAGATTCTGCTTCATGGAAACATGGGTTTCCAGGGAAACCTATTTGTCACACCGATAGCAACAATACACCATAGCTTCTTCACTGTTTTCAAGGTTCAGGGCGTAGATGTTCTGGTTTCTTTGGTCGGCCATGTGAATATTTTCATGTCAGCAAAATCTCATTTCGTCTGGTTACTCCCACTTTTCTATATGTTCTTTTTGCCTTTAGACTAAGTCCTAAAATTGATGTAGTTGCATCTAATGTTTTTTTTTTAATGAAATCTCTCTTCTCCAACTTTCTCCCTATCATACTTTTGTGATATATGCTATTCATATATTGTCAAAAATACTTTTATAATTAATTTTTGTATATTCTTTTTTCCCTTTTGGTTTTCAAGTCTATTTTAAAGCCCTTAAAATCTAAATAAAAAATATTTTCCATAATATATTTCATGAAAATTTTACCATTTTTATCTAGACAAATTTTGGGCAACATTTATGGCTTTGAGTAATGACCTCAATTCCATACATCAAACCAAAAGTGATTTAAGCCTCAGTCACTTATGGCCCATATGAGTTTTTTTTATTATTAATCTCTTTTGACATTACTAAAGCCTTATAAGAAAGTATTCTTTTAAGAATGCTTTTCTTACTTTCATTTTTTAAGTATTTTGAGCTCAACATTATGTTTCATAGAAATTTATATTAAGTGTTTTGTTAGTCAATTGTATATTTCTCATACATGTCCCTTATATCGATTTTGATTGTGTAATTTATTTTTAGGAAATAAATGCTATTTAAGTTCATTATTTCTATATTTAAATGAAGCAATCTAAATATATGTTTTAAACTTTCTGTCATATCTATTTTGTTTGTGTAACTTTTTTTAGGAAATAAATGTTATTTAATTTCATTATCTGTGTATTTAAATGGAAAAATATAAATATATGTTTTAAACTTTGATTTTGGATTTTAATAGGTTAAATTATATAGATATAAGTTATGTAGTGAAATATCAATTAATATTCCATCATTTACTGGGTTAAAATATTCTTGTTACAAGTGGCAGGAAATAGTAGAATGGTCATAAGGGTGGTAGAAATTTTACTATTAATAGAAAAATAATTTTGGGAAAAGTTGCTAAATTTGATAGACTTTTATTTTACATATTAAATTGAGTTGGTAGATGTTCTAAATGCTATGATATATTTCTTCGTTTCTATAATCTAATTCAAAGGGAAAACATATATAGATCTTAGGTTAAGAAAGGTGGCATATCAAGTCACATCTCTATCTTTTTTTTAGCTCAAGGACATGGATGAAAATTCATCCTCCCTTCAAAATTAATCAAATTTGGTTTGAAGGTCTTTTTTGAATCTAGTCAAAGACAATTGGAAAAGCTTTGAAGTTGCCCCACTAAAACCTACAAGTTGATAATTCGATGAAACATTAAAATTTATTAAGGTAAGGTGGAGGTAAGGTGGTAGTTTGCACAATCGATAGGTACAAGAGTAGGGGCATATTACTTAGGTACAAGAGTAGGGGCATGTTACTTAAGGAGATTGAGGTAGATATCAAATGAATGTTTAAGGTCAATGTCCTTGGGTTCTTCAATGATGAGGAAATGACAAGATTAGAGGAACATGAAGGTAGAAAGAACACATTTGTGCATGATCATGGAGTTGACTGCACTGTGAAGAATAGGGAAACTTTCCACAAATATGAAATTTATAGAAAAAATTATAATACCATATGGGAAATGAGGAATGGTGAAAGTATTGTAGACTGAAATTATAAGGACTCATTAGAGTTAGGCATACAAAAATTTAGTTCCATTTACAAAGAACCAAAACTTGAAAACACTACTAAAACTATAAAAATGGATTCATAATTTGCATAATTGGTTGCAAAGGAGGAAAATCAAGAAATTTGTGTAGAAATATAAAAAGATGAGGTCTTGTTAGTTTTATCTTCATTTCAAAAATATAATATCTAATGTCTAGATGGATGGACCATTGAGTTTTGTTTGGGGTTTTTTTATTTGTTGGGGGATGACCTTCTCAAGGTTATCGAGGAGGTGAGATTGATAGGTATTGTTTTGAGGTTCTTTAACTCATCATTTATTATTCTCATCCACAAAAGTGATAATAAAATCATATGATGATTTAGGCATATTTCTTTGTGCAACTTTATTTATATATTGTCATTTCAAAAGTTTTAACTAGGAGGTTAAAAAATGTACTTTCCAAGGTAATATCACTAAAGCAATATGGTTTTGATAAAAGTGATATAGATTCATTTCGTAATTGGTTCTACTCAAGAGGAGTTTCATACTATTAGAATAAAAAATATGTCTACTATGGTTGTAAACTAAACATGTCTAGAGCTTTACTCAAATGGACATAAGAAAAATGACAACCCAAGGGCCACATCGACTTAAAATTTGATCCCAGAGGGTTCTTTATAGTAATATTCACCAATATTATTGATAAAGAAAGGATCTTTGAGGGAGGTATTTACTTTTATTACAATGCAGGTTTATTTTTGCGGCAATGGGAGGAATGCTATAACCCAGATTATGAACACTTCTTGGTGGTGTCGGTTTGGGTTAGGCTCTTCGCACTTCCAATGGATTTCTGGGATCCCAAAATTTTAGAAGGTATTGGAAACTCTCTCGGTAGCTTTTTTAAAATTGCTAAAACAACCCGTCGAGGTTGGTATACATATTTTGCCTCTATATCTATTTATATGAATATTTATGAACCACTTTCGGAGTCAATAGAACTTGAATATGAAGGAAAAATCTGGCATCATCTTTTGGATTACGAGCATATCCCATTTCTTTGTCATAGATGCCATGAATATGGGCATCTTTATAAAATTTTCCCATTGAATAAACCTGAATAGATGCAAGGAAAATTAACAGAGGAAATCGAAGGGTCGGATGAAAAATATGATGGATTCAAAGCTGTTACAAGCAAAAAGAAGAACAATAAACATCAATGAAACTAGAACAATAACTCAAGACAAAAGAATACACAAAATAGATATTATGAGATATTACATGAACGGGGGGAAAGCTCCAAGGAGGGAGAAGAAAGTCTTGCTGAAGGATATGGAATGGCCTTGTAGAAAATGTAGAAAGCTAAACGAAAGGCACCACACGAATCAAATGATGTCGAAGAGCCAAACCAACCAGTCGAATAGTCACCAATGGAAATAGAACAAAATCGAGAGGATTTAAGTTCATAAGAGGTTGTTTTAAAGACACTACAGCAATAATGGAGAAATATTGATGATCGCTTCAGGGTGAAAATGTGAAGTTGGGTTATACTTTTTGCCCTTTTTTGAGAAAAAAATTTCATTTTTTCGGTTTTTCAACTTTCTGCAAGCTAAAACAAATTTTTTTGTTTAGAATTTCATTTTGCGATAAAAATAAAAGTTGCCAGAAATTTTGTTAGCTTTCTATTAATTATTTTTTGGAATTTTTTTATATACATTTGATATGTCAACTTAGCGTTTCTTTGAGTGTGTGTTTTTTAACAATCAACGGATTCATAAGAAGTCATGTTAATACATAATGTTGTATTCTTTGAAAATTTGTGTTTTTGAGAAACAAAGTGTGTTACAACAATATAGAAAGAGTCTACTTCGGTTTCGTCATATTTACAAAGCCAATGGATGCATATCATAATTACTAGAATTTTTTGAACTGGTCCAATATGAAAAACGACATATTTTAAATATGTTTCGCGATGCAAGAAATTTCTTAACATATAAGTTATAAACTAAAAATATAAAAGCTACGCATTAAAGATGACGGACCAATGTAATGTACCATAATTTTTTCAATTTTTTTTACAATGTATTTTGGAAGATACAAAATTTTGATTTCACTGAATCACAATGACCTTCAGAAATTGTTTGCATCCGTTTTATTACAAAATTAATTAAAATTAGTAAATATTTATGAAATTACATGAAAGTTATATTTCCTGAAAGTAGATTCAATTATGAAAATGCTTGTCTTGGTTCCGACAGTTAATTCAGAATGTTTCATGGAGTTTAATCAGTCCAAAGTTGCAGAAACGTATTCAGGGCTTGGCTCTGCATAACTGGTGACGCGTCAGTTTGAACTATTTTTGCGCCAACGGCCCGTTAAGTCAATTTAAAAAGTAGTTCAACCGAACTATTTCTTAAAATTTCGGCCCAACTTTTACCTAAATTTCCATAGGTCGAAAAGTACCGCCGAGCCCCTTGAAAAAAACATTTCACGACAATATAAATTGCCGCGAAATCATTCATTATTTTCGCACGTTTGGTATGATTTTACAAAAGTCTTGATTTGATTTTGCAAAGAATTGTTTTGGGTTTAAGGACTTTCCTTGGAGGTACATTCAAAAGACTTTTCTTTGAGACACATTATTTTTATACATTTGATCTGATTTTGCAAGGAATTGTTTTGGGTTTAAAGAATTTTCCTAGAGGTACATTAAAAAATTTTTTTTGAAGACTTTTCTTGGAGGTACATTCAAAAGACATTTCTTGGAGGTATGTGATACAGTTTTTTGGGCTTCAATTTTTTTTTTTTAATGGATTTGGGCTTAATTTCGAAAGGACATTTTTTTGGTTTTGGGTTGAAGTAAATCTTTTATAATGATTTTTTAAAATGCGTTTTTGTGTAACTTTTTAAATGAATTTTTTTTGTAGGACTTGGAAGGAAATATTTTTAACTTTGTTTCATTTTTATAAGAGATTTTTTTCTTGAATTTTTTAAAATAAGTGTTTTGGATTGGAGTATATATTTTTTGCAAAATTTTTAAAATGAGTATTTTTAAATTAAATATTTTGTGATGTATTTTTTAACTGAGTTTTTGTCTAAATTTTGAAGGAATTTTTTTGAACTTCATACTCTATTATCATGGGAAATCAAAGGAATTGTACGAGAAAATATGATAAAAAAAGATACCTTGAGGAATGTAGAGAAGAGATGAGACAATCTCGCAAAAGAAAGATAGAAGCACTCTCAAATATTGAAGGGGAAAATCAACCTCAACTAGAAGTTGAAATAGGTATGTAAATGTAAATATTATGATTTTGATATATTTAAAATTTTCCTAGTGTAAAATGTGAAGCTTAATTTTTATTTGATGAACTAATTTGAAAAATATTTTGCAATGTAAATAGAGAGAGATATTCCTGAAAACATTGATGATGAGATACAAAATTTTGAAAGAGAAAGTGAAAGAGATATTGAACCAATGATTGAAGATGGTGAAAATATTGAAAGAAATTCAAGTGAAGAAATTGAATCACAAGGTATATATATATATATATATGTGTGTGTGTGTGTGTGTGTGTGTGTGTGTGTGTGTGTGTGTGTGTTGAACACATGCATGTATTATTGAAATTATACATATATTTATTAGTTTAGTTATTTATTGAATATGTAAACTTATTATGTACTATTCATTCGAATATGTATAGATGAAATCAATGTCGATGATGAGATGTTAGAAAATGTTGACACTCACACATATGGAGATAAAAAAGTTGACCATTATATACGATATAGTGTTAATCACATTTTTTAGAAGTATTTCATAAAGGAAAAGGTGACAGTTGAAGCCCAAATGTTGAAAGGTCTCCTGTCATTAAGAAAATTAAAAGAAGCTACAAATTTATTGGGTATTCGAAAATCAAGCAAAGATAAAAAAAAATGAAGGAAAATTTGATACAAAATATAAATAATGCTATAAATTCAATTAGAAGATCTAGACAGAAAAATGTTTCATTTGTACGTAGAGCAATACATATGGCAGTGGTTTCATCAAGTACTAAAGAGAATCGCTTGGTAAAATCTATGGCACGAGCATTAGGAACCTCACGAAAAACTTTGCACAAACATCGGAAATTTCGGTTGCAAATAGATGTAAATGATGAACTCGCTTGTTGGAGAGCTATTTGTAGGCAACCATACAAAGATAGACTTGGAGAAAATGTTAAAAAAATAATATATGAATATTGGAAGAATAATTCACGTGTTTCACCAACTGCAAGGCATGTGATGCGAAGAAGAATAGCACGAAATCAGTATGAAGAACATGAAAAACATTTCTTGGAAACCACTCAGATAGAGTTTTTCAACAAGTTCAAAGAAGAGAATCGTGAAATTCATGTTTCAATCAGTGCTTTTGTTCAACAAAAACCATGGTATGTAAAACCTATCACCGTACGTGACACTTGTTGTTGCCGTTATCATGTGGAATTTGAGTTATATTATGACACATTCCTTGATTTTGGTAGAAAATTTTGGAAGGATTCACCTCCTCCTTCCACTATCCGTGATTTCATATCTCAAATTCTATGTGAAAGAGAAAGCGATGAACTATTTTATGAAAATAAATGTGTTGGTGGTAAAAAATGCGATGATTGTGGAAATTTGACTAAATTTCAAAACAAATATCATACTGATATAAATGATCAATCATTGTCCAACATGAAAGTGAAATGGAAGAGATATGAATATATCCATACATCGATTCAAGGTGAAAATAGTGTTAAAAGAATTGAATTATGAGAAGAAGAATTTTTGTGATAGACTTTTTTCAGAAAGTTTGAGGCAGAAATTTACAAATACACTAAGCATTCCCATAGAGCTCAATGACAAGACTTGCAATTCAAAAAATCCTGTGAAGTTTTTCCACCAGGGACCATTTTGTCAGTAATTGATTTTGCGGAAAACTACACATTTGTTCCACAAAAATAAATTCGGAGTGAATAATATAATTATGACCAAGTCTCCATGCTCATCCATATTCTATATAGACACGCTGAAAAAACTTTGATCATATAGAAAGAACCAGTGAAAATCGACATATTATTAAAGAATATCACTTTTATATAAGTGATGATCGTACACATGATACATATTTTCTACAAAATTGTTTTGAAAAAATTTATGATTCCTTGAAAAGTCATGGAATAACATTCAATGAACATTGGATATGGTCAGATGGATGTGCAGGTCAATTCAAATCTACACGATCATTCTTTTGGTTGTGTTGTCTTCATAAGAAAACCTGCATTAAACATTGTTGGAATTTCTTTTAGATTGGCAATGGAAAAAGAGAACATGACGGTGCATGGGCATGCATAATAAGAGCACTTCAAATATATCAAATGAACCCCTCTACAAGCTGACTTGTGGATGTGAAGAAGTTGTTCAATGGTGCATCGTTTCTCTAAGCCATGAGACTAACTGATCAAGGGAAGTGCGAAGGTACATTCAATATAATTTTTATTGGATATCTAATTTTAAACAGTGTACATTTATCACAATGATTATCTTTGATTGTATTTTGATATCATATTTACATTCTTCTTTAAATTTTCCATATAAAGGTTTTTTTGGCATATTGGGATCAAAGATGTAGATAGATCAATTGGAAATGACGTTGAAACAATAAAAGGGACTCGAAAATTGCATTCAATTAAAACAAAGTCGTCCAGAAATGTGTTTGCATTGGATAAAAGAAAATATTCTTGTTTTTGTGACGTTTGCATAGACAACACAAAATCCAATGACGTTTGTGAAAACAAAATGTATGTAAAAGATTGGAAACATACAAAGCTAAATACAAAGGGAAAAATGTCTGTTGCAATGTTTGAAGAAATGCAATCAGAGGAAACTACAATATCATCCGATGGTGATCGAGTTTCTGATCTTGTTAGAGAAGGTAACATTTGAATTTCTTTCTAATGATAAAGATCTAGAAATAAATTTGAATATGTATAATTTTGTCAAGTTTGTTCTTTTGTGTAGGAGATGTTTTTGCTGTAATTGCACCTACTGAAAACGATGAAAATGTGAAGTATTATTTTATGTGTTTCTCTGAATGAAAAATGAAATTATCAGAAGACTATAATGATCACGGATTTCCATATGAAAGAGGATCTATTATACTGAAAGGTTATTTTTTCAGACAAACTAATCAAAGTGGGAATTTTGTTTACTTTGAAGACTATGAACTTGATTTCATAAGTTGTCAATATAGTCACTTGGTGTGTGCAACACGCATAAAGTTGATCGAGGTTCAATCAAAGAAAAAAACAAATATTAAGAAATGGAAAATGTCAAAATCCGATCATGAACGGATTATTGAAGATGGCATTCCATTGGAATTTTTTTGATTGAATTGCCCAACAATTTATTCTCTTTGGATTATATGTTCTAGAACTTCCAGTACTCAATTAAAAATTGAGCTGCCTTGTTATGTTATCTGTGCAAGTGTTTGCACATGTACAAATTGTTTTGGTACATGCACACTCTAATATCAACTGCAAGTAGCTTTTTTATACATGCATTGATGAAAAATGTTGCATATATATATATATATATATATATATATATATGTTCTAGAATGCAATTAACTATTCAAGTAGTTTTACTATGTGCATTGATGAAAAATGTTGCATGTGCGGATATATGTATGAACTCAATGCTTGCCAGAGTTTTTATAGCAATGGAATTTTTTGGTAAAAGGTATCCACAATGTAAATAAATCATCCACAATATAATTTTGTATGAAGATTCCTTTCAGACAAGAGACTCGGAGCACTTCTTCGACTTTTGGTGGGATTTGACCCACATCTCTATTCTTGATTGAAAATCTAGTACAAAATTTGTCTGTCCAATGGTCGGATATGTTCTATGTGCATTGATGAAAAATGTTGTGCACGTATTGGATATATATATATGTTCTAGAATGAAATTAATTGTTCAATTAGTTTTCCCATCTGCATTGATGAAAAATGTTTCACGTACTGAATATATATGTTCTAGAATGAAATTAACTGAATGTCATCAATTTACCAATTTATAAATCAACAAGGCTACCTAGTTGAGTGCATTAATGACATTGACCCCAATTCAACAAACATATATCTACTTCTTATATTTCCAATCAAAATTAAAGGGATTTATATGGGAAAGAGGCAGAACATATAGCCTATGAACTACTTTAGTTCATAGGTCAATGAAGGTATCATCATGCGGGAAAATGTTTCAAGAACACTTGATCATACTTAAAAGTAATCTTAAGATTGTTTTTGATCTTTACATACTACATACTATTGTTTGAGTGAATTTTTTTTTTTAAACTTACCAAATGTACTTCAACCATCCAAAATTTGAATTTTAAAAACTTTTTGATTATATCAAAACAAATTACTTCACATGTCATGCCAATTGTAGTTCAACTATCCAATAAAAACATTAAACATTAAACATTATATCACATGCCAAATGTAGATTGAAATGGTATCCAAAACTTAGTTTTAAAAACTTTTTGATTATATCACAACATTACTTCACATGCCTAATGTACTTCAACCATCCAAAACTTGAGTTTTAAAAACTTTTTGATTATATCACAACATTACTTCACATGCCATGCCAATTGTAGTTCAACTATCCAATAAAAACATTTAACAGTATATCACATGCCAAATGTAGATTGAAACCATCCAAAACTTAACCTTTAATTTAACAAAAAAAATATAGATCACAAAATTACTTCACATGCCAAATGTACTTCAACCATCCAGAACTTGAGTTTTAAAAACTTTTTGATTATATCGCAACATTACTTCACATGCCATGCCAATTGTAGTTCAACTATCCAATGAAAAAATTAAACATTTAACATTATATCACATGCCAAATGTAGATTGAAACCATCCAAAACTTGAGTTTTAAAACTTTTTGATTATATCACAACATTACTTCACATGCCATGCCAATTATAGTTCAACTATCCAATAAAAACATTTAACATTATATCACATGCCAAATGTAGATTGAAACCATCCAAAATTTAACTTTTAATTTAACAAAAAATTATAGATCACAACATTACTTCACATGCCAAATGTAATTCAAGCATCCAAAACTTAAGTTTTAAAAACAAAACAAATTATAACACATCATTACATAACATGCCAAATGTAGTTCAGAAGCAAAACATTAATTTATAGATGACAACATTACTAGTAGTTCAACTATCCAAAACTTAAAAGTTTTAAAAACCAAACAAATTATATAACAACATTATTTCACATTCACATGCCAAAAGTACTAAAACCATCCAAAATTTAACTTTTTGGAACAAAACAAATTATATTAACACTGTAATAAAATATGCCCAAAAATTGTAGATCTCACAAGTATCAAGTATCAAGTTATATATATATATATATATATATATATATATATATATATATGACTGTGCATCTAGATAATATATAAAAAAGTAAATTTAAGACTAGAAATATTGAAATCAAATCTACAAATCAGCAGAGTCTCAATCCACGCACTATCTTGCGAAGCATGGGGAACCTGTACACAATGCACATACAAACATTAAAATTTGATGTTTTAAAATGAGTGAGAATATAAAGAACTTCACGTAAAAAACAAAATATAAAAAAAAATTATGCAATACCTCATGAGGTTCCCTCTCCATTTGTTTGGCTGCTACAACTTCCGCCATGGGAACATCTCCAATAGTAAATTGTACAATATACATTTAAAGCTAAATATATATATATTAAAAAAATTCAGATGAAAATGCACATGTGTACATATATAAAATTATTTTCAATAATATTAAAAAAAAAGTTAGACAACTTGTTCAAATGGTTGAAATGGTGTGGATGTTCCTATCTCTGTCGCTAGAGTCCGTGGATTAAAGAAATATTCTATAGAAACCTAAAATTCAAAATTTTAAAAGTATAAAATAACTCAAGATCAAGATCTCAATTTATAATAAAACTTAAATAAATTTCAATTTATAAATTATAACTTTTAAAAAAACATATATATATTTAAAAGTGAAAAATTGAATACTTCTGTAGGTGAATTTGGGACATCTCCTAAGAGAGGCTCCAAAAGAAAATCTCCAAAAACCTAAAATTCAAAAAATTTAAAATAACTCAAGATATAGATATATATATCTCAATTTTTAATGGAACTTTTTGAGGTGGAATATATATATAACTTAAACATAAATTTTAAAAGTGAAAAATTGTCCATACTTGTTGTGGATGTGGCACATCTCCTAAGGAAGTAGAAGGTACATCTCCCAAGGAAGAAGAAGGTACCGCCATCCCAAAAGATGTAGAAGGTACATCTCCCAAGGAAGAAGAAGGTATCGCCATCCCAAAAACATCGGACAGAATCAGAATCTGTTAAAACATTTTATTATTATATATGTACATGTACATGTGTGCACAATTATTTATTTTAAAAATATCACTTAAAAAACACTAACATTTGTCAACATATCTTGATGGTGAGACCCATCTACATTGTTTAAACCAGAGGTCCCGAACATGATATTAACATTTTCGTCATTCATCATGCGTGACAACTGCAAATGGTGTTTTAACATATAATGATACATTTTTTTTAGATTAATGTACATACAAATAAATGTATACATGTACATACACATGTATTTATTACAAATTGTACACATGTATGCGTTAAAATAATTTAACCCTAAGGTCATTAACACATATCGTTCCAGTGCCCTCTTCCTCATGAAGAATTAAGTCTTGTCAACCATTGCGACAATTATTTTCATATATTATGATATCTTCAACATTCATGTTGTCAATATCTTTATCTGTACAACACACAAAATTGTCACGTGGATTCTCAAGTGCTCTTTGTCGATTTAGACAAACATCGACTCCACCCAATCCACTGTGAACATTGTCGATGATCACATCTCTTACTTCTCGACTTATTTGAGAAGTCACATCCATCCATGACCTCAAATTTTAGACCTGAAAAGGTCGACTCACCAATGGCGGCTCAGGGCGAGGTGACTCCACATCTTGCCCAGTGCTCATACGGTCACACAATCGACATTTCCCCAGACTAAAAAATTATGACGGAAGGTCATTGTATTGGGTTTCATTTCCAAAAAAAATTATGCGTAATTTTTTTTTTCAAAATAAATAGGAACTTCATTGTTCCATGGGAGCCTTCAATAGGCTACAAGGTGCCTATCATACAAATAGTGAGCTATATCGAGGTGCTTGAAATATTGCACCTTCAACATTTTTCTTTTTGGCCCTTCCTTCAAATTAAACATTGACTTCGCTATTTATTTTGTAACTCTTTGTTTTACATCCTCCCATTTATTGGAACCCATTACTATTTCCTTTCTCTTTCTCATGATCTCTACAAATGTATCAGTCATTGGCCCAAGATTTTTGTACACATTTACTAGTTTTCCCAATGAATGTGTAACTATTTCGAGGCTTTGTCGACTCTCAGCAGGTAGAGTCAAAGCCACAAGATCTCTCTGCAATTTTGCATGAATTTGTTGACACCTTTCTAAGGTGCATTTCACCATGTTTCTTTCCCATGGTTTATCAAAAATGTCGGCTGGATAAGTTGTAGTGGATAGACAACCTTCTTCTTAAATGTAGCATTCTGCCCTCTGTCTATTTTGACCAAAATTTGGAGGATTTTCATCCTCTACTTCAATATTTATAAAATTTTGTATATTAAAAAAAACACATGTAAACAAATTTGTACAAATTCAATAAAAAAATATTGAAATTGATGGCCCAACCTCGACGTGGTTGGCTAGCATCTTCTCCACCCTGAAACTGTTGAGAACCATAACAACCCTGTTGAGAACCAATACCACCAATGGTTGATTAGCCTCTGGGGAATAAATATCACCACCTTCATGCAACCTACTACCCCTTTTTGATAGCCCTCTAAGGGGATTTGAACCACCACCAAACTCTTGAGAGGAGAGAGAAGATTCATAAACAAATACGAATTTATAATCAATTGAAAAATACATGCATACATATAGATACACATGTACATATTCATTGATTAAATTGTGTTAAAACAGTACCACAACTGGGTGAAATATGGGCATCCATGGATGGAGTAGAGACCCTTATCTTCTTATTAGCTCCTAAAAAATAAAAAATAAAACTTATTAAAAACTAATTTAACTCACAAATTTGATAAAAAGTTAATTCCATATGTACACACATGTATGGAGATTTAAGATTATATTTAAATTTACCATGAACAACTCTCGATCCCTAAACAACTCTCGATCCCTGATCCCTCCCTCTCCTAGGGATATGGGATTATGTTGGTCTTCTTCATTCATCCTCCATGATATATTTATCTACGGTGGACATTTACAATTATTTTTTTGAATAACTAATTTAAAATAAATTCAAAATAAATTTCAGAAAATTAATGTAATTTCAGAAAACACAACTTTCAAAGCACTAATTGATGTCTGAGACTTTAAGCAAGAAAGTTTTTTACTATCCCATGGATTGGGATAGCAAGAGACTTCTATACATAATTTCCATTTTTCAACCATATTTAGTGGTTTTATTATCCCTGAAAAAAAAACAAATTCAATATATATATCTATATATATATATATATATATTAAATTACCATTTATTGTCAATGTATGGGAGAAATGGCACAAGATCATGAGATAAATGACATGTGCATGGTTTATCTTAAAGTTTTACTTAAAAAGTTTATGGTAGAATTCACATCTAGAATTAATGGGAGGAAACCTTTAGTTTGTAAGAGAAATGACACATGTACACAATTTACCTTACAATGGTTTTGTTTTATGGATATTAAAATGAAGAACTTCTAGTTAGATCTATATTCCAGAGATTGACTGTAGGGGAATTTACTAGATATGTCACCTTTCATAAAAGATGAGATCCAGAGGCTACCTGGCCCTTTACAGACTCTGCCTATAGAACTTGTAGAAGTTAGTTCACTACCTGTCCCAATTATACCCTAGGAAGGGTGTAGAGGACCTGCGGAATCACTAACACTACTTTACGTAGACATAAGGGTGTATAAGAATGCATTTTTTTTACATTGGATATTAAAATGAAGAACTTATATTTAGGTCTATTCCACAGATTGACTGTATGAGCATTTACTAGATATTTCACCTTTCATAAAAGATGAGATCCAGAGGCTACTTGGCCCTTTATAGACTCTACCTATAGAACTTGTAGAAGTTAACACTACATGTCCCAATTATACCCATGAGGGGTGTAGAGGACCCGTGGAATCACTCAAACTACTTTACATAGACATAAGGGTGTGCAAGAATGCATGTGTTTTACTCTAAATATTTTAAATTTTAAATTAAAAGAATCTATTTGAAACAAAATTTACTTATATAAGGTTAAAACCTATGTTTTGTATCAAAACATGTTTTTTCAATGGGAAAATTTTATGGCTAAGTTGTTTTTTTTTCTCGAAATGTGATACACCCCATTAAAATGGGAGATATATCGAAATAATTCTTATGATGTAATAAAATTGTTTCAGGTAGTTGAAAGATATCTAGATCTACATAAGTTCAATGAGCATATATTTGAGATATAAAATTCCAAAATGGAATATTTTTTGGTGAACAAATTATCAGTGGATGACTATGGATATATTTGCTTCATTAAAATGGATATTTCTGGAAGGATGGACTAAGTTGGAAAGCATGGAAAAAATAACAATTATATGTTTTAATATGTGCATGTGTTTTACATTGAATATTTTTCATTTTATTAAGAATCTATGTTCAAAACAATTAACATAGTATTTAAGGTTAAAACCTATGTTTTGTATCAAACTACTTTTTGTTTCTAAATAATGTGTGTTTTACATTGAATATTTTTCATTTTATTAAAAATCTATTTGAAACAAATAAACTATATAAGGTTATAACCTATATGTTTTGTATCAAATCACTTTTGGTTTCAATGGGAAACATTTATGGCTAATGTGTTTCTCTAGAAATGTGATACACCCCATTAAAATGGGAGATAGATCAAACTGATTCCTATGGTGTAATAAAATGGTTTCAGGTATTTTAAAAATAAAAATGCATATATTCAATGAGTATAGTTTTGAGATATAAAATTCCAAAATGGAAGAATTGTTTGTGAACAAATATCAGTGGATCACTATGGATATATCTGCTTCATTGAAAGGGATTTTTCTAGAAGGATGTCCACTAAGTTGGAAAGAAGGGAAAAAATCACAATTATATGTTAATATGTGCATGTGTTTTACATTGAATATTTTAATTTATTAAAAATATATTTGAAACAATTAGCTATATAAGGTTAAAACCTATGTTAAATTGTATCAAATAACTTTTTATTTCAATGGGAAACTTTTATGGCTAATGTGTTTTTCTCGAAATGATTCCTATGGTGTCACAAAATAGTTTCAAGTAGTTTAAGGATATAGATGAATAAATTCAATGAGCATAGTTTTGAGATATAAAATTCCAAAATAGAATAGTTTTTGGTGAACAAATATTAGTGGATCAATATGGATATATGTCCTTCATTAAAACATATTTTTCTAGAAGGATAGAATAACTTGGAAAGAAGGGAAAATATCACAATTGTTTGAGTCCCAATCTTATAAAAGGTTTCCACTAAATCCATCCCTATTACTTTTCATGTGAACCAAATTCCAAAACCCACACATCTATGTACCTACGAGCCAAGACAAGTGTAAAAAGGGCTTATTTCATATTCTACTTTAACACATATATGTGATTAATTATCGTTAGAATTTATATGGTAGAAATACATATAAATAGCTATTTCCTTAGTATAGATCTATTTTGACTTTAAGGAATAAAGCTAAGTTTCCTAGAAATTTTATCTTATGAGGTAGAACTAAACCTTCTATAACCCACACAAGAAACCATGGCTTGTGAGCATCACATGCAAACACAAGTTACTCCCATGTTTGAAACACCACCTCACATCATCATAAGGGATCAAAACCACTAAGAAACCCATACGAAGTTCCCTAAAAGGGATCACTATCATATTTAATGATTAGGTTTATCTCCAAGGCCAAAAGGAAAATCAAAGGTAGGAAAGGGAATTAGAATAGAAATTAAGGTAAGACCATGACCTTTTACCCAATATTGAAAAAAGGTGAGCAACCATATATATCATGAAGGAATTTCAAGAAATATTATGATATAATAAATATTAAATGAGAATAAAATTTAGGAAGTTAGGAAAGGGAATTAGAATATAAATTAAGGTAAGACCATGACCTTTTACCCAATATTGAAGAAAGGAAAAGTTAGGAAAGGGAATTAAAATAGAAATTAAGGTAAGACCATAATATTTTACCCAATATTGAAAAAAGGTGAGCAACCATACATGTCATGAAGGAAGTTCAAGAAATATTATCATAAGAAATATTAAATGAAAATCAAAGTTAGGAAGTTAGGAAAGGGAATTAGAATAGAAATTTTAAGGTAAGACCATGAACTTTTACCCAATATAATGATTCTATTTATCTCCAAGGGCAAAAGGAAAATGAAAGTTAGGAAGGAAATTAGAATAGAAAATAAGGTAAGACAATGACCTTTTACCCAATATTGAAAAAGGGTGAGCAACCATATATATCATGACGGAAGTTCAAGAAATATTATGATAAGAAATATTAAATGAAAATTAAATTTAGGAAGTTAGGAAAGGGAATTAGAATAGAAATTAAGGTAAGACCATGAAATTTTATCCAATATTGAATGAAGGTGATCAACCATATATATCATGAAGGAAGTTCAAGAAATATTATGATAAGAAATATTAAATGAAAATCAAAGTTGGGAAGTTGGGAAAGGGAACTAGAATAGAAATTAAGGTAAGACCATGACCTTTAAACCAATATTGAAATGAAGGTGAGCAACCATAGATATCATGAAGGAAATTAAAGAAATATTATGATAAGAAATATTAAATGAAAATGAAAATTAGAATAGAAATTAAGGTAAGACCATGACCTTTTACCTAAGAAATATTAATTGAAAATCAAAGTTAGGAAAAGGAATTAGAATAGAAATTAAGGTAAGACCATGATCTTTTATGCAATATTGTATCAAATCACTTTAGGTTTCAATGGTTTGTTTATTGACTAATGTGTTTTTATCAAATCACTTTTGGTTTTGAAGTATATTCTGGAATTTTCTGTAACCACTTATTAGGCCTATCAATATGTAATTAGAGCATAGTGAATATCAGAAGTTGATAAGTCTTTATCTAGTTATTCTATATAGTTGATTGTTTCTCTCTATCACCATGAGGTTATCAGGTTATTCATTAGCTCAAAAGAATGTAAATCTAATGGTGAATCTTTTAGCGAGGAAGAGTAGTTTATTTTAGAGAAAATAATAGAAGATATGACTACGCATTTCGATGAAAAAATTGTTCTTAAAAGTGTTCCTAGCTTGGTTAAACTTTTAATTGGTTCTGAGCTTAATCAAGATAATGGGTTTTTAGTGGAAATGGATACAACATAGTCAATAATTAAATTAATTACTTATTTATTTTGGACTTTTCATGAAAAAATATAAACATTTTTTTTTTTTTAAGATAAAAAAAACAAGA
Organism: Pinus albicaulis; assembly: GCA_034641835.2. NCBI lineage: Eukaryota > Viridiplantae > Streptophyta > Pinopsida > Pinales > Pinaceae > Pinus > Pinus albicaulis. The sequence continues at coordinate 1,063,545,134 of CM076582.1, forward strand.
AAACAAGTCTATCATTATAACTTATACTAAAATAACTGAAATTTACAACTTTCAAGTTTTGAGTTTTGAGTTTCTAAAATAACTAAAATTTACAAGTTTCAAGTTTCGAGTTTCTAATATATAGATTCTATAATCTATTTGATAAATTGGGCACATGAGCTTGACTGCATACTACAAGTCTCTAACACATATTGTAACCTAAGAACTGTAACCACTTGTTGCATACCAAACTGCAAACTTAGATTTTTTGCAAAATTTGGCAGCGATTTATATATATTGAATCTTGGATTCTGATATCACTTATATTCTGAGTGATATTCTAGTGATGCGAGTTTGACAGTGATCTAAGGTGAAAGTTAAGTGATAAAATAACTTATAACAGTGATATAGAAATACATCAGTACTATGGATAATAGTAATCTATGAAAGTATGCCAGTGATACTCGTACTGTGACTAATTTATATAAAGTGATCTTGGATTTCGATATAACTTATATTCTTACCGATATTCTAGTGATGCGAGTTTGACAACAATCTAAGGTGCAAGTTAAGTGATAAAATAACTTATAAAAATGGTATATAAATACATCAGTACTATGGACAATAGTAATGTATGACAATATGCTAGTGATACTCGTAGTATGACTGATTTATATACAGTGATATTGGATTCTAATATCACTTATATTCTCAATGATATTCCAGTGATCTGTGAGTTTGACAGTGATCTAAGGTGCAAGTTAAGTGATAAAATAACTTATAAAAATGATATATAAATATCATTAGTACTATGGAAAATAGTAATGTATGACAATATGCCATTGATACTGGTAGTATGACTGATTTATATAAAATGATCTTGGATTCTGATATCACTTATATTCTAAGTGTTATTCCAGTGATCTGCGAGTTTTATAGTGATCTAAGGTGCAATTTAAGTGATAAAATAACTTATAATAGTGATATATAAATACATCATTACTATGGACAATAGTAATGTATGAAAATATGTCAGTGATAGTCGTAGTATGACAATGATGATGTGTACCTGTGAGCATGTTATGTGGATGTCATGACAATAGCTCTTTATTGACAGTAATATGGCAGACTTGACAATAATATACATGAATGATTGTGGCTTTGTTTTTATAACAGTAGATATATTATAGATAAATTAGAATAGTGGCTTTGTTGATGCGTAACTTAAATGATATATATGGCAGTGGCCTAGACAGTGATGGATGTATTGACCTGAAATTTATGTTTATGAAAATATGGCCATGATGTATGACTTCATGAAAGTTATGATTTATGAACACTCCAGAAAACTACAACTATCAAAAATAGAATGATATGATCTGCTTACCTGGTGGTTCGCTTAACGTCGCCATAGATGATCAGCAACAGAGCAGTAGCAGCACTAGAGAAATTCGAAAAACTATAAGCAACACAAAAAAAAAACAAAAATTATATCAGAAAATATAATTTATGATAGTGATCAAAAAATTCACTACAGAAAACCATAACGATCAACAACAGAAAGAGCTGCTTACCTGGTGGTTCATTTCATGTCGCCGCAGGTCATCAGCAATAGAGCAGAAGAAGTGCCAAAGTAGCAGCAGTGTCGTAGCAATTCAACGAACTATCAACAACAGAGCATAATAAACAAAGACGTGTGAAAAAGAGAAAACTTCGCGGGCGATATATTTATAAACAATAGTTCAACCGAACCATTTTAAAATTTTGACCGAACTGTTATTGCTGGTTTTCCCATCTCCAGAAAAAATTATGTTTGCCCATGCTGTTAGTGTGTCGTCAATATAAATAGTAGAATGAGTTCGGTTGAACCTTTTCATAAAGTTTGGCCGAAATATTTCCGAAAAAAAAATTCCGCCCCCGATTCTCATAAAAGTGTAACCCAAATTTATATTTTCACCCTTCATCTCGAAGGATCAGAAGAAAATATATAAAGAAAAATTTGAGAAGTAATTAACATCCCAATCCCAGAAACAAATGGTCGCCCTGGAAAACCCTCTTGCTAAGGAAACCAACATCCAACCTAAAGGAATTAAAAAGAAAGAGAGAAAGAACCTCCATGACTGAATGTAAACGATAGGTGAAATGTTAGTTAACTCAGGAAAGGTAATACTGTTAAAAATGATATTCCAACAACTTCACAAATTTCATCAATGAAATTGATCTCTTGGAATATAATAGGTCTAAATAACAAAGGAAAAAAATAATTTCTTAAAGATAGTTTAAGAATAGAAAAACCTCAAGTTATGTTGATAGAGGAAACAAAAGTATCAGGTCAAAAATTGGAAGATATTCCTAAAACTTATAAACCTCATTATGACCTAATGGCAATAGATTCATGCGGTAGTGGAGGGGGAATAACCATCTTGTGGAATCTTGCTGAGATTATGGCAGATCCCTGGATCAACCTGCCCGTATCCTTGCAAGTATTTTTAGATAAATTGGAACGAAGGAAACGATCTTGATTTCCTCTGTCTATGGGCCTCATATTCCAGAAGAAAGAGAGGCGTTCCTTAATAGTATACGAATGCTAAATAACATGCATAGTGATAAATATTGGTTGTTGGGAGGAGATTATAATATGATTATAAATATGACTAAAAAGAAAGCAGGACTACGGAGAGAGGAGCCAGAAATCGAATTATTTACGGACTTACTCATAGACTTAAGGGTAGTCAATATTGTTACGGTGAATGGTAAGTTTACTTGGAATAAAAAAATACGGGATGGCCATCAAGTGGCCACAAGATTGGATAGATTCATAGCCTCTGAAGCTTTGGTGAGAGTGGATGTATAATATAAAGCAACCATCCTCCCTACCTAAGGGTCACACCATTGGTCGATAAGCATTGAGGTTGATATGAAGGAATGCTAGAATAAACGTCCATTTCCATTTGAAGCCTTCTAGCTAAGAAAACCCAATTTCATTGAAAAAGATAAAGGATGGTGGGAGGAAAATCAAATTCAGGGCAGGAACAGGATGTACTCTTTTTAGGTAAGATTGAAAAACTTAAAAAAGGAGGTTAAAAGAATGGAATAAAAACGAGTTCGGAAAAATTCACCAGGAAAAGGAAAGGCTGTAGGTAGAGATGAAGCGAGTGTAGTAGAAGATGATTTTAAATGGAAGGTATGAAGACTTAGTACTCCATGAAGGAAATATTCTAAGCCAATTAGAAGAATGTAGAAAACAAGAAGAGGTGTTATGGAAACAAAAATCCCAAGTTCAGTGACTCAAATAAGGGGATAAAAATACATATTTTTTCACAAGGCAATGATCCAGAGAAGACATCATAATCAGATATTTTCCCTAAATGACCACTACAAGGAAAATACCCTCTAGTGGAGGTTATAAAGGAGGATTTTAGTGTTATAAAATTGGCCAAAATTGTCAAAAAAACATATGATACCACATATGTTTATGGTTACGAAGGTTTTGGCAGAGATTTTAATGGAAATTCAACACAACCAAAAAAAATGGGTGCCCAGAGGTTATTACAGATGTTTTTTTCATCAGTGCACTAATCAAGATTTAATGCACCGATGCGTACCGATGGACAGCGCCCCTGGGAGATCTAAGGAGAAGGCACCAGGAAGTTAAGATATAAAAAAACACTGGGCATAGTGTTGGTGATACAACGCACAGGGCAGTTATAATTGGTCTTGGGAATTGAGCGGTGCTCATAGTTCGTATCAACATTCTGGTGCATAGACTTATAGAAACGCATTGGTGCATCCCTTCACACAAATGCACCTAGCTTTATAATTTTTATTGGTATTCGTTCGGTGAAAATACGTCATACAAATACACTGGTGCCTATAGACTCTTAAATGCCCCGATGTGCAGTATCACACAAATGCATGAATATTTAAAATTGGTATCGGTATTCGTGCGGTGCCCATAGGTCATCTAAATGCACCTGTTCATATCAACACAAAAACACCTCGGTGCATAGTATCACACAAACGCATCGAGATTTATAATATGTATTTGTATTCGTGTGGTGCTAATAGGTGGTAAAAAAGCACCGGTGCGTAGATAGACATAAACGCACTGGAGTGTCCTACCACAAAAATGCCTCAATATTTTTAACCGGTTTTGGTATTTCTGCAGTGCCCCTAGCTCGTAAAAACGCACCGGGGTGCTTAAGAATACAACTGCACTGGTGTAAGTATACACACACCGATTTTCATTTTGTATTTTTTAGACCTGTGACAGTGCAATTATTGTGATTGTTTTAAATTCATTATTCATCAAAAGTTGACACATATTATAGCAATATTCATCTTAATTAAATTTTTATTAATGCATTTTAATGTGATGTTTGGATTAATTTGTTATATCATATAAAAATTATTGTGGTTTTTTAAAATTCATTATTCATCAAAATTCGACACATATATATCTTATAACAATATTCATATGAATTAAATTTTTATTAGTGTATTTGAGAATGACAATGGAGAACGCAGTAATAATAATAGAGAACGCAATTTAGAATAAATTAAAACATATATATATATATATATATATATATATATATATATATATATATATATATATATATATGAGTAAGACATTCTTTGTCATACAAAATGGAATAGTTATCGGTATCCCTTCATCTTTAAATTGGGACACTATGTCCATTACATTAAAGAAAATGTCTGATTTCACAGACATTTTTTCAAAAAATAAAACGCCTTGGTTTTATTTCCAAACATATTGATCACCATTCTTCGCTTGAACTGTTGTCTCTACTAGAGCTACTTCCATGACTTGGGTTATTTTCAGAAATGTCTTTTTCATGGTGTTGATTGTTTTCTTCTTCTTCACCTTCCATCTAAAAACATAAAAATAAACTGTAATAAGTGTATATACATTGGTGACAATAATGAAAATTGCAATATTAAATAATATACATCAATATAAATAGAAAAGAGATGATGTACCAATGCAACAATTGACTCATAAACTATACACATTCTTTCAAAACCATGTAACATGCCATCTTTCAAGATTTGATCTATTGGCGTAGTGCCATACTTTATTTCCTCTGATTTATATACCACATAACAAATCATATATTTAATATAAAAGATTTATTTTTTCTATTAATTATAGACGGAGCTAAGTAAAACAAGATTGATAGATGCTTACAAATTCCACAATTAAGTTATGATATGCCAACATATACACACAACCCATATTTAACCCAATTTCAATCAATTCCTCTGATGGTTCTTCTTTGTATGTTAGCACCTATTTGAAGACATTCAATGATTATTTTTGTAAAACAACTTAAAAAATACAAAAATGAAATCTAGTTAAGTTGTTATAAGGAAGTAACAATTACTCACAAACTTAGATACCAATCATTTTCTTCCTTGTCGTCTTGTTTTATGTGCTGAATGGGTTCCATTTTCTTCTTTTTTTTCTACAAGAAAATACTTGAAAATTAATATTTAATGCTAAATTTTTTATTTATTTTACCTAATGATCGAAAAAATCAGTGATTACATATTACATTTGAAGCAATTTGTCGTTGAGATGACTCCTATAGCGATGAAATTTTGTCCATTTATTTGACCATCTCCTTGTACACCTTTTTGGACATTTGTATTGGCATATTTCTGATATCAACTCGTTCATCTTTTGAGATTTTCATAATCTTCTTGAAAATGTAACATGACAATGAACTATTTAATTTTTATATTGATATATGAAAAGTGAGTATAAGAAAAGTGATATTTATAAATAATTCTAGATAAACATCTAAAGGAATATTACTTTTTCATTCCTTCTTTTTTGTTGTTGCACTTTTTTGCTATTAAAAGTCTGACATGCCTCATTGACCAATTCTCTGGAAACTCTTCCTATAGTTTACATAAAATTTGGTTCTTGGAATCATTGGATTGGTTTTTGTATTTTAAGTGGAAAGAACATCTATACATTCGTTCCAGTAGATCCCTCAAACTTTTATAAAAGTTTTTCCCCTTTCGTTAACCTTCGGCACCACTCCAGATGAGCTAAGGACCAATTCATTTTCATTTGCATGTTATATTTCTTTTATTTTCTTAGAACAACATTTCTTTTCTGAGTTGTTGGTCCCTATAGAACATTAAAAAAATGTGAATTAATAGACTTTTTCACACATGTTATCTAATGATTTTAATTATATTATTAATGAAAACTAAAAAAGAAACTCATATTGGATTGATAGTATTTTTTCATTCACCTGATTCATCCTTTTGCAATTTTTCCATCAAGCTTTTACACTCTTCTGGTCCTAGATAATAAATAATATTATCGAGCTTTGTTGTTTTGTGGCTCTACATGATACATAGTAAACAATACATATTAGTTAAACTTACATATAGTTCAAAAATAATTTTTTTGTAAAAAATTTACAAAGAACTTGCCTTTTTTGTTTTTCTCGATTTGTTATAAGTATTTTTGTTACTTGATCTCTTGTCACTCATTTCTTTATCAATCTCAAACCTGTACCATATCATTCGATAATATATTTATAAATAAATTGTCAACTTTTCAAATAAAAAAACAAATATCAAAAAATCGGTGTGCCATTCATGGCTTACGCACAGACTCCGGTGCATTTCTCTCTTCCAAACGCGCCACCATAACAGTATAATAGACTGTATGATGCTCCATGTCAACAAGGATCACTGTTGTATTACATGTCAATGACTGGATCGGTTAACCATGATAAAATAATAAAAATTGTCCAGTGTTAGTTTTTTAGCAGAAATCGGTGCATATTTTACATATGGCGCACCGATAAAAAAAATAAATTTTTTATCACATTACATTTTGCAGTGCACTTGTAAAATAAAGAGCCCTAGTGTACTACATACTCCAAGCGCATTGATAAAAAAATCTATTTTCTTTTTAAATTCATGACAGGGCCCACATGGATTGGGATTTGACTATGCTAATCATCCCGTCAGTTGGATGTATTAGGTCTATATTTAGAAATAGAAACCCTATAAATATAAGTTTAAAAGCCCTAATTCTGAAATCATAGAAAGAGGAAGAAGAAAAGGGAGAAACAAAAATAATGTAAGGTTTGTAACTTTTGAAAGTTTTTTTTCGAAACAGAATGTTGACGGTGCGCCATAATGAAATAGCACACCGGATGTATATTTACAAATGGCGCACTAAAAAATTATTTTGTTTTTCTAATTTTTTATCATAGTACTTGCACGGTGCACTGGAAGAACAAGGCGCACTAGTGCGGTATTCCGCACAAGGTGCACTGACAATTTTTTTTTTTTTTTACACAAGGGCCGACATGGATTGGGATCAGACTATGCAGGTCCTCCCATTGGTTGGATGTCTTAGGATTATATTTAGCAATAAAAACCCTATAAATATAAATTGAAAATTCCTAATTCTGAAATCACAGAAAGCGGGAGAAGAAAGGGCAGAAACAAAAAAGAATGTAGGGTTTGTTTCTAAAATGGTTTTTTTTTTCAAAACAACATGTTTGCGGTGTGCCATAATAAAATAGCACACTGATCCCATATGTTACATATCGTGCACTAATAAAACATTTTTTGATTTTTATCACTGTACTTTCTGGATGTGCTGCTATAATCGAGCGCACTAGTGCGCTATGTTACGCAGGACACACCGGCGAAAAAAAAGACTGTATTTTTTTAAGATTGACGCAAGGGCCGACATGGGTTGGGATTTGACTATGCAGGTCCTCCTGTTGGTTGGAAGTATTGGGATAATATTTAGCAATACAAATCCTATAAATATAATTTGAAAATCCCTAATTCAGAAATCACAAAAAGTGGGAGAAGAAAGAGCAGAAACAAAAATAATGTAGGGTTTGTTTCTAAAATGGTTTTTTTTTCAAAACAACACGTTTGTAGTGGGCCATAATACAATAGTGCACCGATGCCATATGTTACATATGGAGCACTGATAAAAACATTTTTTAATTTTTTTCATTGTACTTTCGCAGTGTGCTTCTATAACGGAGTGCACCGATGTGCTCTGTTATGCAAGGTGCACCGATGAAAAAAATATGTATTTTTTTAAGATTGACGCAAGGGCCAAAATTTTTCTAAAATTTGTCCCGTGGGTTGGATGTATTATGACTATAAAAACCTGATAAATCTAAATTGAAAAGAAAGAGGGAGAAGAAAGGGCAAAAACAAAAAGAATCAAGGGTTTTGTTTGTAAAAGTGGATTTCTTTTTTATTTTTGTTTCTAAAAACTGAAGAGAAGGTAAAAGAATAAAAATTAAAAAGAAATAAGGTTTTATTTTGTTATTTTACTTCATATAAAAAATTACAGAAAAAGGTAAAAAAAACAATAGACTTACTCATAAAAAAAACTGCAGAAAAAAGTACAAAAAAATAATAAACTTACTCACATCGTTTGCAATTCTATGGTACAGGTTTCACTACCAGAGGCTTGGAATTTTGATTATCTGAATACTTCTGTTCGAATGTATTTCGCTGCTCGACAGTGTTCTCGTGCTCTGTTTTCTCTACGCATGTATCATGCAAATCTCTAGCTGAAATTTTTTGCAAAAATAGTGAAATAATGAAAAGTGTTTAGTATTTAAAGAAATGTTTTATGAAATTAGATTTTCGAAAATATTTTTCCACCCATTTTTCAATTTACTGTTTTTTTTTCACTTAAAGAAAATAGGGTTGCATTTTTTTTATTTGTGGTTATTTGTTTACCAGTGCGTCCTTCAACTTAATAGCACCGGTGCGCAAAATAAAAAACTCACTGGTGCAGTTATCTGTACATTACACACTGGAATGACATTGAAGTTTTTGAACCAAAATCTTATTGTTGGTTTTCTCAAATGCAAGGAGAAAATATCATATATTATATGGAATGGACAATTCTTCAAAATCCAGCTCGTTCCATAATATTTCTCAAAGTCCATCGTGGAGTTCTCTCTATCCATGTAGAGACGTAATATTTACTTCATATTTGTTGTATTTTTTCACTATCTAATTGAATTTATATATGTTTTTTTATCCATGCAGTCAATCACACACAACTTAATTAAATTTATAACGTATACAAATTTGCAGGTTCATGCAGATTCAACATTGAGTTCAGATGCACAAAATATTCAAACTGCTCCAAAACGTCAGAAGTTTTTATCAGGAGCTGCATACCACAAGGCACATTTGGTAGGTGAAAATGGAAAACCGCTTCACCTCGCCAATTGTAACAATATTGCATCTTCTATCCACAATCCCGGGACAATGATGGTAATTATAATTATAATTTTTTGGTATATATATTGATTAATATGTAATTATTTCAATGTCAAACCAATTTATAATCATCCAATATTGTCAACGTGGTTACTAATTGATATCATATATTTTGTACTAGTCATGTTCATTTTTTTTTTAATTATTAGGATTCTAATGATGATGAACGACCTACCTACCATCTTCCATTGCACCCCACGACAATGTCAAATCAAGAGAAGACTGAATTAAGATAAAAAATCGAAGAGGTACGATACCAAGAATGGTTGAATCAACCACCGATTCAATTCCTGTAAGGTCTAGATTCACCAATTAGGAATGACTACAACAATAGTAGTTCTTCACAAGTTGTCAATGCAGGCAATTAAATAGAGGTTGGTATGGATTATTAATTAAGGGATACGACTGCCATGGAGGCAATGTTGTTAGATGCATTCCAAAATGATGATCGGCTAGGGGATGATGCTCATATCACTGACACCTTTTTCGAAAGCCTTCAATTTGCTTCCACCACCCCTCTCTTTGGACCTGGAAGTCAATCAAAGTCTATCCAGTTGGGGACAACAATGTTACTGTACAACTTGAAAGCAAAGTTTGGCTTGTAGAATGCATGTTTCTTGGAAATTTTGAGGTAAGTTACCATAAAGTACTCCCCTTATATAAATTTGAAATATAATCATTACACTGCAATGAACATTACAAATGTTAAATTTTATGAGCTTTAATAATTATATCAACATTAATGCACATTTTATATTAATATATTTTTCCATGATCACCAACTACAGGTTATTCAAAGATAAGGTTCTTCCGAGTGATAATGTTTTTCCCAGTAGCTGCAAATAAGCAAAGAAATTGTTGAAATTGTTGGGTGTTGAGTACATATCATATCACGCATGTCCAAATGATTGTATTCTATATGGAGGAGAATATGTAGAGAAAGAGATGTGTCCAAAATGTGGGCATGAAAGGTAAGATAAATCAAAAAATAAGGGTAAATCATGTACTAGCCCTCCTGTTAAGATATTGAGGCACATGCCTATAATCCCAAGGATTTAAAGGCTATTTTGTTGCAAACAATTAGATATGTTGCAGGGATGGCATGCCTCACACAAAACTGAGTTCAGAGTTATGCAAATCCCAACTGATTCAATAGCCATGAAGCATATAGAGGATACGTGGCCCGAAAAATTCAAGAATGAAGTACGAAGTCTAGGACTTAGCATAGCCATGGATGGCATCAACCCATATTCCCTCCAGAACACCAACTATTCTATCTGGCATGTATTAGTGATCAATAACAATAACCCCCCATGTTTTTCCATGAAGAATGAACATCTTATGTTGGCTCTCATAGTCCCCGGTACAAGACAAGTGAAGAATATGGATGTCTACTTACAACCACTGGTAGATGAATTAATGGAATTATGGGATGGGATAAATTTATATGATGTATCAAGACCCATCACAACAGAGAGGAGTTTTACATTGTATGGCATATGTGCTTACATGAAACATGATTATATAGGCTTAGGAGATTGCTCTGGTAAATTACATGTTTAATTTATTGATTTGTTTATATATAATGTAGCAATATTCTTTCACATATTAGTTATTTAATTCGTTGTAATAATATTTGTTCTAATCTTCATGATATTATTTAACATGCCATGCACATTAATTAATGTATACAAATTTAACCTCGCAGATCTTGTAAGAAAAGGGTATTTTGGATGCAAATGTTGTGGACCTTCTCTAAAAGCTAGATGGTCCAAGGACCTATGAATGCGAGTGTATGATTTCTCCAAGATATTCCTACCAGAAAAACACCCTTACAAAAGAGAAACATCCGCTTTCAATGGTAAACGAGAGAGAACCCAAAGCCCTCCCATAATGACACCAGCTGAATGGATTAGAGAATATGAGAGAGAGAAGGAGAAGGAGTTCATAGAAATGTTTGATTCAAATGGGGAGCCTAAGTTCGATGATCCAAATTTCTTCAACACCTATGTTGAGAAATTTCCCATTGGGATGAAATAGAAACCTATCTTTTATGACCTGCCATATTGGGATCATCTTAAGATTTCCCACTTATTAGATCCCATGCATATATTTAAAAATGTTTCATCTTCTTTACGGAGGAACATATCATCGAAACAAAGTGACACAATGGCTGTTAGGAAAGATCTTATTACTTCAAAAAGTAAAAGAAATATTGGCCAAGACGATTAGAAAGTACGGGATTAGAGGCAGGCATTGGTCCCTCTACTTCATGGTTTTTCAAAGAAGGTGATGTCCCATGGATTTTGAAAAAATATGATATATATTTGGAAAAGGAAGTTATAATGGATGTGAGGGTTCCAACTTCATACGGGTCTTCACTAAGGTGCTGCTTCACCGTGGATGACCATTTGTCAAGGTTGAAATTGCATGGCCATTTGAGTATTCTAAGAGTATGTATAATGTCAAAATAATGATTTTATTATTTTTTTATATCAATAAATTTTATCCCGTGTAGAGATCATAAAACATAACTAATTTTGTATATTATTGCACGTGTTTATAACTTTGCAGTGTCATTATCCCTTGTTTGTGCCTGGGTGTGTGAAACATGAATTTCCTCAAGACCTGGGACATGCCATATCTAAATTATTTACATTTGTACGTTGGATCATGTCAAAGGAGATTCATGTGGCTAGCATTCCATGGTGGTGTCAAGAGATAGTTGAGATTTTTTGTATGTTTGAGAAGGAACTGCTGATGAGTTCCATGGACTTACAGGTTCACCTTCTAATCCTGGTAGATGAGGTTGAATTATTTGGGGTTGTTTCTTATCGTTGGATGTTCTTCTTAGAGAGGTACATGAATAAAGTGAAAGGTTTTGTTCGACAAATGGAAAAACCCAAGGGGTCTATGGAAAAGGGGTACATATCATATGAGTCTTTCTACTATGATAGTGAGTACATCAAGAATATCGAAAACAGACTAGGTGCAGTGATTTGGGATGATCAAATGGATGAAGATAAAAGAGAAGGAGAGTTGTTCCAAACGAGTAGAAAAAAGCGCTTGATAAAGAGTGAGCGACTTATAATTTTTCAAATTTACAAAAAGTAATTAATATTCATGTTGAACTTCGATATAATGTATATTTTTATCTCTAATTACTATACAATGTTGGCTTGATTTCATCATTGAATGCAGAAATTGAAGCAATCAATAAATTCGTTGTTTAAAATTCTAAAGCGACACAATCATGGATCACATTGCAGGAACAAAAAAAGATGAAATGGGATAGCGACAGGAAAGAATTCAGATAGTTGAATGGTAGAAGTGTGCCTTATCCCAATCATTTAAAAGAAAATATTCCAAAAATATGCCCCAACAGTTGGGTTGTTGACCAAGTCAGAGAGAAATACGGTGCTACCGGTCATTAACCGCATGCTGAAGAGGATGTGCTAAACATATGGATTGGGTGCAAAAACTTGGTAATAATTTTTTTAATTTATATGTAAATTTGAAACTTATATTAAGAAATCTACATTTCATATTTAACTACTGTTGGATTATTATTTATAAGACGCATGACATTGATTTTTTTATTTTTTTTATAATAGGTGCATTTGTTCCCATTTATGTGGGCATATGGACACCATTTTCGCACAGAAAATGTTGATGCTAGAAACATCATAGAAGATTGTGGAGTAGAAGTCAAGTTCGATCAATCTAGTCGATCTAGCCACCATGATCAACAACTAGTACGAGGGACGTTAGGTTACGTCGGAAAGATACAAGAGATCATTGAAGTGGATTTTTCTTCTTTCCAATGTGTTATTTTTAGGTGCAAGTGGTGGGACACCTTTGATTGGAATAATGTAAGGGAATATCGCAATAGTAGGCTGATATGTAGCAACTCTAGAAAGATGTGGGATGAAGCTAAGCAGCCCTATGTTTTCCCTAAACACTGCAACCAAGTGTTTTTTTACCTAGATGTGTTGGATAGGGATTGGTGGTTCGTATTGACACATGACCCTAGATCAAAACATATTTTTGAGAACAATAGTGTTATCATGCCATGTGACCTAGAAGATAATGAGGGTGATCATGAGAACCGAGAGTGATATGGTACATGTGTTATTTCATCAATATTTATAATTTTTAAGATAGGTTTTTTGAAATATTAATATAATATGTATTTTGAATTAATTGGTAATTTGCATTGTGTTAACGTTAAAACCAATAATTCACATGATAATTTGGTATTATGTTGATCTCGAAAACAATGGCGTATTGTATAAATTAATTCCTTTTTTTGTATCTAAGATCATAATAAAATAATTCTAATTCTAAAGTACAGGAATTTATTTGCGTTATTTTCTAAACTTTATTATGTTACAATAAATCATATTATTCTAGATTTATTATTTTACAATTATTTAAAATTTACAAATTTACAAATTTTAAAATTTTGATAAATTCATTTCACACTAATACAATTAAAATTTTACAAATATTTTACATACAATTACAATTACAATTATAATTATAATTAGAATTACAATTAGAATTACAATTACAATTTTACAATTTCACATACAATTACAATTACAATTACAATTTTAGAATTTTAAAGACAATTAGAAATACAAATACTACAAGTTTAAAATATCATGATCATTTGGTATTAAATTGATTTATAAACATCACGTTCATGATAACCATCGTACAAACATCATATTAAAAAACAAATTCAAAATCTATAACTGCATCATCGTGATCATGATCATCGAACATAACAAAATTAACATTATATATTAACATCATCAGTACAAAAAAAACATCAAATATACATCTCATGCTATCACATATACATATATCTACAAACTGCACAGTAAATGAACATATCTAACATGACCTGACAACATACACATCATGATGATCACCAACATGTAAATAAAGTACAAGTGCAACATGAACATAAAATACATTGACCATATATATATATATATATATCTATATAACTGAATAATGTTAAAAATATACAACTATAATATAAATTTCATGGATCACCTGGTGGTAGTACAACATCAATATCAGTACAAGTGGCCGATGGTCTAGCCTCATCTCCATGATGACTGCTAGTAGATGCTAGTGGAGGCTCATGCAAATATGGCGCGACGCGAGGCTGTGAACAATCATGAGATGATGGTACGTTGTGCCTTATAGACTATCTATCATGTGTTGTGGCTTGATTGTAATGTGAAACAGTCCTCTTCAGTTGCGTAAAAGTTGTCGTAACTCCTACGACATGCCGCATCAGGATGTACATGTCACGAAACATTCCTCTCCACAGTCGTGATAGCCTGTCATCGGCCTCTATGTCTTTGAAATCAACCGGCCTCATGCCCGCCTCAAAAATAAATGCAATGAGTTGTTTGCCCAACTCCATCCTATATATAGCATCGCTAAGACGTCGACCACGCACCGGTGCACCAGCAAGAGTAGGTCCCTCATTTGGATCGGCTTCCTGATGATCCTTGGCAATATCTGGCATGCCCTCATCCTCATCATGAGGATCCACACCTGGATCAGGTTGTGGTGGTGGCATCTCCTCACCATCAAAAGAGCCAATGTCTGCAAAATGTATACAAGTACACAACAATAATTAGAGGATTTTATTACACAATTTAATAAAAACAAGTTAAAGAACATGTTAGAATAAATTTAAATAAAATAGTAATATTACCTCTATCATCTAGTGGCTCATCAGTTGTGAAGAGGATGTTAGCACACACTCATCAATCCAACCCCACATAAGGATAGGGGACCAAAATGAAGGGATGCTCATCAACACTGGCTAGCAACTAAAGTGTGTCATCTGATATCCTTGCTGGAAAAAGAGTCTCCTCCCTCTTGGGCATCATCTGCCCCCACATGTGCATAAGTGCCTCAGTAATCGGCCTATGAGGTTGCTGAAAAAAATAATGCCTCATCTCTGGAAACCTCTCAAAAAATAAACCAAAAAGCTCTGAAGCAAAAGCGAAGTTGACCCTCCCTTGGGAATGAGCACGACATCTATCTAATGTTGTACAGAACTTCCACAAAAAATGGCAGACCACCTAACAAGTCATGGAGGCTGTAGTAAAGAATCAATATAATATAAAATCTGGCAACTAATGTGTTTCCCTTCATTGGTGTTGTGCAAAATTGTCGAAATGATAAGTGAGAGACATTGGACCTCCTCACAACCAAACGTACCAATATGTAACTGCCCTCTAGTGAACTAAAACTCTATAGGAGATACTAAATTTTCTCCAATGTATCTCTGGCAGTAAACTAACTGACTCCCTGCCACACAGCCAGCTCGAATATCGAGGAACGAGGGAAAATCCACCCCTCTCCTCGATAGCCTTGTAATAAAATATACATCCTCCTCAGTGGGTGTGTACCACTGGTTGATACCAACCTGGAAAGCCTATCGTTGGGCATTCCACCTTCGGATAAGATGTCTCAAAAACAAACTATGGGACTTTAGGGAGGTAGCCTCCTCATAGAACTTGAGGAGGCCTACTTGCCTAAGGAGCCCCTGCATCGCTGTTGTAGTAGGGCAAGGGTACGCACCTCTCTCCCTCTCCCTTGCCTCCCACAAGCGAACCATGTTATACTATTCCACCTATTGTTGTTGTTGTTGCCCCTATTCTCTCCTTTCACGTCTCTGAATGATTGACATATTAAACACAATTTCTTTATTAAATGACACATGTATTTACAAATATAAGTATATATTTATTTTTTGAAAAATAAATAAAACAAGAGTCGGTGCACCAAAAACACAGTAACGCACTGGTCCTGGTGTGTCACAGCACATAGCACACCGGATATAGTGCACCTCATGATATCGACCGCACCGGAAGCGGTGCTCCAGAAAATATTTTTAGTGCACCGTTCACTATGTGTGGTGTTAGGAGGCCGATGTGATGACTTCACTATCCGCTTGGGGCTTATAACTAAGTCAGCACACTGCCCTCTTGCTACTGTACATAGTCATTGGTGTGGTATTTTAAGATGTGGCACCATTGACCTAGGCTAAATATGGTAAGCCATGCGCTGACAAAAATAGCCGGCCCAGGGCAGTGATTTCAGTCAATGCACCGCTCCACCACAATTGAACTAGGCCAATGATATGGCTAGGTAGCCGACCGCACTGCTCTTTTTAAAGAAATTCAAGTAACACATTACACCTATGGTATCCACCCTAGAATCGGTGTGGATGCCCTTAGCACCGGACCGTTGACAATGTCAAATTGTATTTCTAGTGCGCTGAAAACATTACCCGCCCTGGGGCTAGTAAGTCTATCAATGCACCGAGTTGCCGCAATACACCATTGTCAACGGTGCGGCCTACTAACCAACCAGACCGCACTTTTTAAATTTTTTTAAAATAGCACAGTGTGCCACACGGTACCATGTCGGAACTGGTGTGGATACTGTCAGCACTAGTTGCGGTGCCACCTGTAAATTACAGGCATCACCGCAAACCGATGCGAGCCGAATGGCTCGAGCACTCCACAACACAAGTTATTATTATTATTATTTTTAATGGTTATTTTTAAGGTTATTTCAATTTATATTCCTCTAAAAGGTTTAATTATGGAAAAATAAGAAAAATATATGTACATTTACCCATCGGGGAGGCATATTGGTTGTACAATTTGCAAAAGAAAATTTGTCCACTATTTTATAAAATTCAAGCTGGAGATTGGTGGAAATGCACAACAGTAGTGTGTGTAATAAGTACAATGGGAGCACAGATGTCAGTGCAACTCAAATAAGGATAACTTGCAACAGTGCTTGAGAGCTCTGCAGCACTGAAAAAAGTGAAAAATGCGGTTTTTTGGCTATAATTTTTTGTTTATTTAACCCTATTCTGGTGCGCGGGGTTTTTACTGGCATACTGATGCATTTTCACTATGCCGCCCCAAGCGATTTCTGTTTTAGCGCGCATTTAGGAGGCACCGAGGCGACCTTGCAGTAACGCATCTGTGCTCTATAGTAATAAGATGCACCGGGCACACTGTCTGGTGAACAAATTATTTGTGTAGTTTTTTGGCCGTAATTTTGTTTTTTTTTAACCCTTTTCCGGTGCGCAACATTTGGGTCTCCGGTGCATTTTGGTCAGTTCACACTGAGTGGTTTCTATTCAATGAGATTTTTATGAGACACCGGAGTGGCTTAGAGGTAGTTCACTAGTGCTCTATAGTAATAAGACACACCAGCAACGTTGTCCGATGAGCTAATGATTTCTACGATCTTTTGGTCATAATTTTGTTTTTTTAAACCCTTTTCTGGTGCGTGGTATTACTGGAGCCCTGGTGCATTACAGTAATTCCACACTGGGTGGTTTCTATTCCATGCACCTTTTACGAGACACTAAGGTGGCTTAGAAGTAACGCATTACTGCTCTACACTAATAAGATGCACCAGGAACATTGTCTGGTTAAATAATGATTTCTGCAGTTTTTTGGCCGTAATTTTGTTTTTTCTTAACCCTTTTCTGGTGTGCAGTATTAATGGAGCCCCAGTGCATTTCAATAATTCTGCACTGGGCAGTTTCTATTCTGCGCTCTTTTTTTGACACATTGGGCTGGCTTAGAAGTAATGCACCAGTGCTCTATAGTAATAAGATGCACCGAGAACGATGTCTGGTGAAAGAATGATTTGTGCGATTTTTTGGGCGTAATTTTGTTTTTTTAACCCTTTTCCGGTGTGCATAATTTATGGGGCCCTGGTGCATTTCACTCATTTCGTTTTGGGTGGTTTTTGTTCCGTGCGATTTTATGAGACACCAGTGCTGACAAGTTGACACGCACCGGTGTTGTTCCTTAATAAAAGGCACTGGGCGAGTGTGTACGGAGCACACAGTTTCTGGTGTGCCAATGTTTTATGAGGCTTTTTTTCCTTTATTTTTTTTATTTAACTATCTACAGGTGTGCACATTTTATGGATGCCCCGATGTGTTTTCTTGGTTCCACACGGATGCAGAAGTTATGTAAAGTACTGGTACTCTACTCTAGAAAATTACAATGCATCAGGCGTGTGTTTATGGAGTGCACAGTGTTCGGTGTGCCAAATTTTTAACCACACCAGTGCTATGTTGTCTTGAACCCAATTGTGCGTTTTTAGGTGATAAGATGACTGAACAAAATACATCCGTAAAAACCTCCGCTCGCCAACCTCCTCTAGGAAGCTCCGCTAGAAACAGATCTATGGGGTATTTTTATAAGGGGTTCCTCAAAAACATCTGCTAGAGGGTCTTTTCCTTGTAGTGGACCCAATAGGAAATCGAGTTCTCCAACATAATGAGATGGAAACTCTGTTTTCAACCATTTCAGACAGATACTCATAGAACTGGATCGAAATAGAGCAATAGTTATTGACCGCATCATAAGAAATATACCAACTCTTGTCACTAGAGATGAAAACATGGCTGTCCTCACGGAAATCACTTATGAAGAGGTGGAATATGTTGTGAGGAATCTGCCCCAAAATAAATCCCCCTGCCCTAATGGTTTTAATGGATAATCCTTTCAAGTAGCCTAGTCTTTTATTGGAATAGATATATGGGCAATGCTGGAGGAATCCCAACGATCACGTCAAGTCTATCCAGTCCTTAAATCAACCTTTATCTCTCTAATTCCCAAGCAGGGAAACACAGATGTCCCGACAGGTTTAAGATCCATAGCTTTATGTAATGTGATTTATAATATTCTATCTACAATCATGGTAAACATGTTGAAACCCATTCTCCCGAACCTTATCTCTCCAGAACAGACTAGTTTTGTGAAAGGAAGACAAATTTTGGATGGGAAAGTCATGGCGCAGCTATACAATCTCTCTTAACTCTTAAAGCTATAGGTATGATGATAAAGCATGATATTTATAAATAATATGATCGTTTAAGTTGGTATTATCTTAAGGAAGTACTTGAAGCTTTTGGATTCGACAGAAGATGGATTCTCTGGATAATGTCTTTCATTTCCTCCCCTAATATCTCAATCCTTCTGAATGGTATCCCTTCTAATCCTCTTAATTTCACCCAGGGACTTCGCCAAGGTGATTCCTATCCTCTTCTCTTTTAATTACAGCCGCTGAAGACCTTGGTCATCATATTAAATCAAATATTCATGGAGGTCAATTGAAGGGGCTGAACCATTGGGGACCTAATATCACCCTACCCCATTAACAATTTTTTGATGAAATTATGCTCTTTTGTCAAGCATCCTCACAAGAATCCAAAACCATTATATATGTTCTAAATGATTTCAAGGAGGCCTTTGGCACTGTTATAAACAATGATAAATCTAATGTTTACTTTTTCAATACTAATGTTATATCCCAAAGATTCTTGTCTTGCAATTTGGGCTTCAAGTTAGGTTCCCTTCCCATGAATTATTTAGGAATACCCCTCAACAATAATTCCCTCAGAGTCTTGGGTTGGAAGGACCTCTTGAATCATATTAAGAGTTGTCTCCAGAATTGGGCCTTCAGGGTTCTTCATGCCCCTTGTAGGATGGTCCTACTATGACTAGTTCTGAAATTTATCCCTATTTACCATTTATCTAGGCTAGCCACCCTGAAAACAATCTACTCTAATATAGTAAATATTTGTAAAAAAAAATTGTGTCAGGGCTCTCAACAAAACCATAAGTGTGATCTCCTCTCCTGGGAAAAGCTCACGAACCTAAAAAAATAGGGGGCTTGGGTTTACGAGATCCATATATCTTGAATCAGGTGATGGGAGCTATATTGTGGTGGAGATGGCTCCAAGGAGGTCCAAAATTATGGAAATTTATATGGGAGAGGAAATATGAAATGTCCAGTACTATAGCTTCCAAAATCAAACTCAGTGGAATGCCAAAAGGGTCGAACATATGGAACTTAGCAGCCAATAATAGAGACCTTATACGTGAGCGTAGTTTTCTGGAAATCAGAGGGGGCACCACAACCCTCTTTTTGGGAGACTCGTGGCAGCAATGAGAAGAAATATTTAGCCACCTACACCTAGCGAAAATATTCCTATTCACCATCCAACCAAATATACAGTTTGTCGCAAATTATTGGAGTGGGGAGATGGAAGAGCAATGGAGAAAATGGAAATTTAAGCCAGAATGGCCAAATGCTCCAGAAACCCATTAATGGCATAACTACGAAAAAGAATTGAAAACAAGAAAACTAATGGCAGCTACAAGAGAAGGAATTCTATGCTGGGGATATCGAACTAAAGGAATGTTCACAATAAAAGAAGGTTATTATATTAAATCTAACAATCTACACAACATTTTACTACCAATATGTAAAAAAATTTGGGCTGTTAAACACTGGCTGAAAATAGAATACTTTCTCTGGCTTGTAAGTCATAACAAAATCCTTATCTGGGATCAATTGCAAAAAAAAGGGATGCAACGGCATTGTCAATGCACAATGTATAGAAAACATACTAAAATTATCGAACACCTTTTGAATACATATGTCGTGTCCGAATCTCTTTGGCTAAACATCTCCATGGTCTTCCAACAAACTCACATGGATAACACAAGCATGAAACAAACTATTTTTAACTTAGAGGAAAGGGGGGATATACCTGTGAAGTCCTAAATAGAGTAACTGACTGGATTTTTAGTTAAATACTACTTGCATTTGCAGTATGAAAGAGGGACCTGAAGGGAAGAACCATTGTAAAGGCTCATCTAGTTGTAAACATTTTTTTTGGATGAATGAAAGGACACTGATGTTTTCAGATTCTTGTGTTAGGATCTGTGGTGAAGTGCTTTCTCCATGTAATTTTACATCCTCTTGTTTCACATATTATTCTCTTTCTTTATTGTTGAGAAGAAAATTTTGTTCAGGATTTGCCATCGGGCACCCTGCTCACTCTTGAAATAGTAATCTATGTTTTCCTCTCAAATATGAATGCAGAATTTAGATAGGTTCTGCTTTGCATTCACATTGAACCTTAATATATCCCCATTTTCCATTTCACAAGCTGTAAGGATCCATTGGCATGACTAGCTTTCCTGGTTACACATGATCTCAGTTATTCGTCCATTTAAATCTGTTTACACCTGTTTGACTCTATAGCCCAATGGCCCTCTTCTACCGTCTCAACCTAAAATTTTCAAACAAAACCCTATGCAGTAATATCTAGCCTAAAATTTCCAATCAAACAAAGCTATATCTAATAGAGAGATCCCTCTCTAGGTCTAGGATGGCTAGATCCTAGGCCCAAACTGGTTTTAATGTTGGCCCTCCGGGATTCAGCCTTCAGCCTTTGGAATTACGGGGAGATAACACCATCAAAACATAAAATGTATAGACCTTATTGTTCAATAATATAGTATAAATTGCAATATCAATGGTCTTTTCCTTGTGTGCTCATCTGTCAGTGCTCTGTCTGCAAAGGAATTATAGGTATTGTTGATGAAAATTTAGTATGTTTTTTTTTTTAAACAATGAGTTTAGAACAAGCACCATCATGATGGGATAGAGACTTCATGTGATAACACTTAGATTCTATTTTTTAGCAGCGAGACCTCTCCATATTAGAATCAGTCCCACGTACCCAAACGACATAGGATCTCTTCACTCCTCAATTAAGACCATCACTTTGTGTTCGGTGCATTCTAAAAATTGATATCTTGAATGTCAAGGAATTAACATAGACTTGCTATTACATTTGATACCATCAAAACGCAACATGTTTCAGACCTTATTTTTGAATAATATAATATAACTTGCAATATCAATGGTCTTTGCCTTGTGAGCTCATATGGCTTTTCTTTGTCCGTAACTTCTGTTAATTATATATCCCATTTCCCCTCTCTTGTCCAACCATTTATAATCTAAGAATTCCATATGTTATATGATTATATTTCCCTATATTGATTATATTATTGTATTATTGAGAACGAAATAGAGTTAGCCTGAAATTTTTATTCATATATTTTGGGTTTTTAGCTGACAAGTTAATATAGTGCATGCATTGAGAAAATATATGTGCCTTTATATTATTGTATCATCGAGAATGAAATAGATTTAGCCTGAAATGTTTATTCATATATTTTTGGTTTTTAGATAACAGGTTAATATAGTACATGCTTTGAGAAGATATTTTGAACAAAATGTTGGTAACATGATTCTTATGATTGCATATGTTGTCCTTGATGGCATCTCACTTGTAAAAGTTGAATTATATGGCTTTTGGAGAGTCATAGTGGTTTAGTAGAAGGTCCAACAAAAGATGGTTAATATTCATTTTTAAGGTTCTATATGCGATTTCATGCAAGCCATGTCATGTACACATGCGGAAAAGAATGAGCAAAGTAGCGTATTAATTTTGCACTCTAAATTTATAGTACTAGGGGTCTTTACCATGATTTTAATCCACAATAGTGAGCGCTGAGTCATCTATTTGATTACGTCCAAGAAAACCATCAGCACTTCTGTAGTTTTGGCTCATGGTATTGGGAAAGGCTCAAAATATATAAGGATAAGAAGATCATAATTCAATAGGGTGTGCAAGTGTATGGATTTTTAATTGAATACTTCTCTCTGAAGTATATAAGCAAAGAATGGGTTACTGTTTATTGGTAGATCTAAAATTATGATGCACCTATGAATATAATGATGGATCAGCATCTCTAGACCTAAAATGAATATGTATTTTCTTGATCTATTGGTGATATGTTCAGATCTGTGACTTAGCACATGATTTCTAGATTGAAGGATAAAATCTGGGTAAGTATTTTGATCTAATTTTTTTTTCATTCTTGAATATTTATAGATATATACGATGGTTTGTCATAGTAAAAGCACGAATGGACGCGGGTTAGTTTCGCAAAAAGTGCATATGTAAGTCAGGGTTTTCATAAGCTTGATAAAGATGTTATCTATTTATTATTGCTATATTTCTCTTATCTACCAATGAAGTATTCATGTAGATCTAGATTATTTGAATACTGTATATGATTTTATATGATCAATGAGTGATTAAATATGACTGATGATATTGACTTAATAAGGGTTCTGCAAATATGAAAAGATGTATGACTAAAAGCCTCAGATCTGTTTCTTAGTCTGATCAAATTCTGTAAATTCAGTATTCATAGATCTATACATAGGCCGGTGTACTAGAAAGTGCATATACACGCAGGTTATAGAAAATTGAAGTATCATATGTATTTAATGTGATAAATGATCAAGGTTGAAATTGATTCTACATGTTGATTCAGAATTCGAGGTTTATTACTGTGTTCTGGTTACAGTGATCTCACTGTTCTGTTTGGGTTGTGGCTATTGGTGTTTCTCTATATATATTGAATTGTGTTGAAGCTATTGGATCCAGTGTGAAAATTTATGAAACGTGGTTTGCAGTGGGTTTGAAGGTTGAAGCCTTCAGTATGGAAGTAGAAGCTTCCTACCAGTAGAAGCTAATTTTCTTTTCAGGGGTTGTAGCTCCCTTCTAGTAATGGATGGTAAACGAGATCGGGGTGTTAGAGCTCCCATCCAATAGCAGCTGGAAAAGAAGAGAAAGTTGCAGCCTTCTGCAGGTAGATTCCTGCGTACTAATATGAGTCTACATCAATAAAACATGGTAAGTAGTTTTCTATATAATAAATATTGAAGACAGAGAGGACAACAATGGTGGTTTTCTCCCGAATTGGGTTTCCACCTTAAATATTGGTGTTCATGTGTGATGCCCTTGTGTGATGATTTATTATGTTATTACAACACATGTTTACTTCTTAACTATCTGATGCATAACTGATGATCTAGGTTAAAGAATGTTTCTGAATATTTATTTGAACAATAAAATTATTTGGTTATACACAAGCTTCTTTTAGGATAGCCATGTACATACATTATTTGGGCTAATCAAAGTTGCGTATAGAAATCAGTAAGAGAAAAGTAAAAGTTTGTGCTTTTTGTAAATACTAATTCACCACCCCCCCCCCTCCTTAGTAGATTTCCCAACACAAAAGTTAAGATGGTTTTTTTGTAAATAATTTTTGGAAAGGAATGAGAGAAAAATGTTTTTCATCATTTTGGGTCTTTAATTGTCGATTTGTTGGGTATTTCAAGGTTTTTTTTTTTTTTTTTGGTCTATATATTTATTTTATTGTATCATTGCCACATGTATTAATCTGGAAAATCCTCTCCACATTGGCATCCATTTGTTGTTCTAAACATGCAACGTGCAACTGACTTAGAGATGCACAATCTAGATACTCAATATGTTACATGTTAAAGTTTTAATGGAAACAATAGAAGAATCCTAAAGTCTAGAACACTATTTATTTGCATCATCAATCCATTCACTAATATTTTCAAAAGTATTAGACAAGGAATATAATGATATCTAGATCTGATTTTTTCCTTGATAGCTATCCTTGGAATATTTTCAAGTACTATTTTATTTTTTACTTCCAAAATATTTATTTTGTCAAAATATCTTGGACAATTCTTTCACTCTTCAACTTGAATCTACTTTTTATTACGAATATTGAGTAAATCATATTGGTTTTTTTTCCATTTACTCAAGTCCCTGGAGAAATCTTCTTCAATATCCATTAGTTTAGAATTAATAGATAAAATCTTATGACCAAAAAATCTAAATATGAATTTGATAATATATCGATTTTTTAACCTGTGATTTTGGTGAATATATCCCAAAAAATATCTCTTAAATTTAAATCTTATTTCTCATGAAAAAATAGTCCTTTCCTTTAATTGTTTATGGTTTAATTTCTTCATTTCTTGTTTAAGTTGATCCTGAAGGATGACAATCTATGTATTATGTTTCTCTAATATTTTTTATCCTCAATCAAATGCTTATGGTTTATTAAAATTTCCTGTAGAAATGTTACCTAAGCCTTTTGGTTTTGCAATTCACTTATAAATCCATTGACCATCCAAGCATTAACATTGGAAAAACATCCCATTGTTTAGGTTGAACCCATACCAACCTTTTTATCAGTATCAATAATTATTTGATTTTCATTGAATCATTATTTACCACTAAATATTTTATTCCTATATCACTTATAGACATATTTTCAAGTATCCACTATATAATACCCACAGAAATCCCCTCTAATGTATCCTTATATGTAGTTTTATAATAAAAATAGTTGACCTCTACAAAAATAGAAATGTATGTTTGGATGGATCTGGATGCTCTAGTTACCTCTGTCTTTGCCATTGGATATGGGATTGGTTCTCTAATGAATCGAGCAGTAAAAGATACTAGGCAAGATTGTGTTGATTCAACTGAAACTAGCCAACCTTTGTTCTGTTGATATCTGCACAGAACATCGCTACTACTCTAAAAATTAACTGATCATGATCAACTTGTGTATTGCTTGTGACTGTTATGTGCTTGAAATTAGTGGAAAATTCCACAGTATAATTTATATCAGTGGTTGGATTTATTTCTATAAAAATGTAGTGGACATCATGGTTTTTTGGCAACAACAATTATTCCACTCTTTTTTTAATATGACAGTGACAGCTCTAATCTAGATGATAGTCATAAAAATATGTCTATAGTATTCAATGATAGTGATTTGGAGACTTGTGTATACTTGTTTGTTCTTGGATTGGTCCTAAGTGTCCTAATGGGATTAATGTCTCATGATATATGTCACTTTTTAAATCTTAAAGAGTTTTTTCATATTTTAATTGTCTTATGGATGGTTGTTTTCAAAAATAATACTCCACTTCGAATAGTTAGAAGTTTTAATTTAAAAAAAACCAGTCGTGGTATGGCTATTCTCAGCTAGGATAAACCAGAACTATAATGTGTGACTTCTACAATTTTAATGACTCTTCTTGATATGACAGTGACAACTCTAATCTAGATGATAGTGATAACAATATGTCTATAGTATTCTTGTGATAGTGATTTGGAGACTTGTGTATAGTTTTTTATTGTTGGATTGGTCCTAGGTGGCCTATGTGATTAACGTCACATGATATATGTCACTTTTGAAATCTTAAAGAGTTTTTTCAAATTGTACTTGTCTTATGGATGGTTTTTTTCAAAAACGATATTCCCTTTCGAATAGTTAGAAGCTTTAATTTAAGAAAAACCAGTGGTAGTAAGGCTATTCTCAACTAGGATAGACCAACACTATAATGTGTGACTTCTACAATTTTAAGGACTCTTTTTTATATGACAGTGAGAAATCTAGTCTGGATGATAGTGATGGCAATATATATGTCTATAGTATTCTTGTGAAAGTGATTAGGAGACTTGTGTATGCTTTTTTGTTGTTGGATTGGTCCTAGGTGGACTAATGTGATTAATGTCTCATGATATATGTCACTTTTTCAATATTAAAGAATTTTTTCATATTGTAATTGTCTTATGGATGGTTGTTTTCAAAACCGATAGTCCCTTTCGAATAGTTAGAAGCTTTGATTTCAGAAAAAACCAGTGGTGGTATGGCTATTCTCAGCTAGCATAGACCAACACTATAATGTGTGACTTCTGAAATTTTAAGGACTCTTTTTTATATGACAGTGACAACTCTAATCTGGACGATAGTGATAACAATACATATGTCTATAATATTCTTGTGACAGTGATTTGGAGACTTGTGTATACTTGTTTGTTGTTGGATTGGTCCTAGGTGTCCTAATGTAATTATTGTCTCATGATATATGTCACTTTTTCAATCTTAAAGAGTTTTTTCAGATTGTAATTGTCTTATGGATGGTTGTTTTCAAAATTGATATTCCATTTCAAATAGTTAGAAGATTTAATTTAAGAAAAAATCAGTGGTGGTATGGTTATTCTCAGCTAGGATAGAACAACACTATAATGTGTGGCTTCTAAAATTTTAAGGACTCTTTTTGATATGATAGTGACAACTCTAATCTGGATGGTAGTGTTAACAATATTTTTATAGAATTCTTGTGAGAGTGATTTGGAGACTTGTGTATTCTTGTTTGTTGTTGGATTGGTCCTAGGTGGCCTAATGTGATTAATGTCTCATGATATATGTCACTTTTATAATCTTAAAGAGATTTTTAAGATTGTTTATTGTCTTATGGATGGTTTTTTTCAAAATTGATATTCCATTTCGAATATTTAGAAGCTTTAATTTAAGAAAAAACTAGTGGTGGTATGGCTATTCTCAGCTAGTATAGTCCAACACTATAATGTGTGACTTCTGCAATTTTAAGGATTATTTTCGAATATGACAGTGAAAAATCTAATTTAGATGATAGTGATAAGAATATGTCTATAGTATTCTTTGATAGTTATTTGGAGACTTCTGTATACTTGTTTGTTGTTGGATTGGTCCTAGGTGGCCTAATGTGATTAATGTATCATGATGTATGTCACATTTTCAATATTGAAGATCTATTTTCAGATTATAATTGTCTTATGTATGGTTGTTTTATGTTTCAAGTTATAAATTGAAGTGAGAGTTTCATTAAAAAATGAGATGTAAATCTTGAGTTATTATACAGTTTTAAAATTTTTGAATTTTAGGTTTACGAAGATGATTTCCATTTTCCAATAAATTTAGCGACAGAGTGTATGATGGAGATAGAAACATCCAAACAATTTGAAGAAGAAGTTGTCTAACATTTTTTTTAATAGTACTGTCTAACATTGTACTTATACATCTATATTGTACAGTTTATCTTGGAGAATGCATTGATACAGGGCCAACACAAAACAATGGAGGGGGAAATACATGAGGTACTGTATGATTTTTTTTTGTTTTGTTTATTTACTTTTTTTATTGAAGTTCTACATTCTCATTCAATTTTAAAACATTAAATTTTAATTTTAATACATGAAATATACATTTCTTATACATGTGTATATATATGTATATGAAATTAGGGCCAACACGGGACAATGGAGGGGGAACTACATGAGCTATTGCATGATTTTATTTTTTTTCATTTTGTTTTTTTACGAAGTTCTACATTAAAATCACATTAAATTATAAAACATGAAGTTTTAATTTTTATACATGTACATAAATTTCTTATACATGTGTATATATTTGCAATTACACATCGTGTAGGTTCCCCATTCTTCAGATGGTAGCACAAGGAGGTTTCTGGAAAATATATTGCAGCCAAATTCTCTATTTGATTGATGCATTGTTATATTTACTTTTATTGAATGATATAAATTTTGGACATATTTTACATTTTGGAGAGTTGAACTACATTTACTTTTAATGAACGATTTTTAATTTTGGATAGTTCTTACATTTTGCATGTGATCACACACACACACACACATAGATATATATAATTTTAACTTAGATGATCTTAGATTACTTTTTGTTTTTAAAACATGTTGTTTTGTCACTTGTTATTTAAAATGAATCTAGATTGAAATTGAAAATTACAAAACACATGTGTGACTGTTATATAATTAGGTGTAAATGTCTACTAAAGGTGATATTTAGGTATATTTTCATGATGATGTGTCATTTAAAACAATCATATATATGGTTTTACATATTTAAGTTCATAAATATATCTAACAATGATTGAAGTACATTTGCATTTAGTTGTTATATTTTGCATACATGATCATATGTTGTTATAATGTTAACTTAGATTCAATATTAGATTGAATTTTTTGTTTATAAAGATCAACTTGTTTTGTCATTTGTTATTTAAAATGAATCTAGAATGAAATTTCAAATTACAAAACACATGGTACATGTTAAATGCATTTGAACATGTATGAATGTTATATAATTAGGACATGTCTATTAAAAGTGATATTTAGGTGTACATTTTTCACATGATCGTGTGTCATTTAAAACAATTATAGATGGTTTTACATATTTGAGTTCATGAATATGTAACAATGATTGAAGTACATTTTAATTTAGTTACATTGCATTTTGTATACATGATGACTTGTTGTTATAATGTTAACTTAGTTTCAATCTTAGATTAGATGTTTTGTTTTTAAAGCTCAAGTTGTTTTTTCATTTGTTATTTAAAATGAATCTAGATTGAAATTACAAATTACAAAACACATGTGGTACATGTTAAATGCATTTTAACATGTATGAATGTTATATAATTAGTACATGTCTATTAAAGTGATATTTAGGTGTACATTTTGCACATGATCATGTGTCATTTAAAACAATCATTAATGGTTTTACATATTTAAGTTCATGAATATGTAACAATGATTGAAGTACATTTGCATTTACTTGTCACATTTTGCATACATGATGACATGTTGTTATAGTGTTAACTTGCATTCAATCTAAGATTAAAAATGTTTTGTTTTTAAAGCTCAAGTATTTTTGTTATTTGTTATTGAAAATGAATCTAGATTGAAGGTGAAAATTAAAAAACACATGTGGTACATGTTAAATTCATTTGAATATCTATGAATTTTATATAATTAGGACGTACATTTATTAAAAGTGATATTTAGGTACATTTTTCACATGATCATGTGTCATTTGAAACAATCATAGATTCTTTTACATATTTAAGTTCATGAATATGTCACAATCATTGAATTACATTTGCATTTAGTTGTTACATTTAACTTAGTTTCAATCTTATATTTTAAATGTTTTGTTTTTAAAGCTCAAGTTGTTTTGTTACTTGTTATTTAAAATGAATCTAGATTGAAATTGCAAATTACAAAATACATGCATGGTACATGTTATGCATATGAAAAATGTGTGAATGTTATATAATTATGTGTACATATGTCTATTAAAGGTGATAGTTAACTTTTAATATAAAGTTGTAAATGAACATGTGCATAAACATATAAGTTATAAAACATGACAATGTACAATTTTCATGGTGTGAGTGTGGCTTAATGCTTTTACAAGTTAAATATATATACATTTAAGTTCATGAATATGTAGCAATGAAAGAAAATTTGCATTTAATTCATACATTTTTCATTTGAAATGATCCTTATAATGTTAATATACAATACACATATATGTAAATCTAAAAACAATCATAAAATTATAGGTGTAGATAGATATGTCAAACAATCATAAAATTTTAAAATTGCATTAAAAAATATCTAGTATACAACATTTTTCATTAATGTACATAGAAAGGCTACTATGGATGTTAGTTGATAGTAAACGTTAATATAATAAAACTGGAAATTACAAAATACGATGCACATTTTTCATTCAAGAATGAATATTATAATTTGGTTTGTATCTCTAAAACAAGATTATAGCTTAAAATTTGCATTATATCAAATATGCTAGATACATACATTTTGCAATAATGACATAAAATTAACTAAATCATACGAGAAAATGTATGAAATCATTTAAGACCACAGAATGTACATGTATGTTTACGTGTATAAATTACTTGTGTGCATGTGTAAAAACAATGTACATGTGCAAACACTTACATACATAACATAAAATATACATATAATAATGTAAAACTTAAGAATGCACAAAAAAAGGCTAACAATTTGTACTTGAGTTATGTAAGTTGTCAAAGATGAATCCAAGGAGAAGAAATTGTTGGGCAGTTCAATAAAAAAAATTCCAATGGAATGCCATCCTCAATGCATGCCGCACACACCAAGTGACTATATTGACAACTTATGAAATCATGTCCATAGTCTTGAAAGTAAACAAAATTCTGAATTTGATGATTTTATTGGAAAAATAAGCTTTTAGTATAATAGACCCTCTGTCATATATTAACCCATCATCATCATAGTTTTCCAATAATTTCATCTTTCTTTCATTGAAATGCATCAATAATACTTGAAATTTTCTATGTTGTTAGCAGGTGCAACTACATCAAAAACATCTCTTGCACAATAAAATAAGTACATAAAATTTGGATCATAATTAACATGAAAAATGAACTTTAAAATTAACATGTGTACTTGATTTTATTATCTATTTCTAGATCTCTATCATTTGAAAGAAATTGAAATGTTACCTTCTCTAACAAGATTAGAAACTTGATCTCCTTCAGATGATACTATAGTCTCCTATGATTGCATCTCTTCAAAGTTTGCAATGAACATTTTCCCCTTTGTATTTAGTTAAGTATGTTTCCAATATTTTACATACATTTTTTTTTCCTGAACATCATTGGATTCTGTGTCGTCTATGAAAACATGAAAAAAACAAGAATATTTTATTTTACCAAATTAAGACACATTTTGGTACTCTGTTTTAATTGAATGAAATTTTTGAGTCCATTTTATTGTTTCAACGTCATTTCTAATCGATCTATCTACATCTTGGACCCTGATATGCCAATAAAACCTATATGGAAAATTCAAAGAAGAATATAAATATGTTATTTAAAATAAAATCAAAGATAATTGTTGTGATAAATAAAATTTAAAATTATAAAATTAATAAAAATTTGATATTGTATATATATATATATATATATATATATATATATATACATATATATATATACATATATATATATATATATGAAATTTAATTTGTATATATGTACATGTACCTTCGTACTTCCCTTGACTAATTAGTCTCATGTCTTAGTGCAACGATGCACCATTGCACAACTTGTTCAGCTGAGACAAGTCAGTGTAAAAAGTGGTACATTTGATATCTTCGAACTGCTTGTTTTATACATGCCATTGCACCATCATGTTATCATTTTCCATGACGAGTCTCAGATAAATTCCAACAATATTTAATTTGGGTTTTCATATGAAGATGAGATAACCAAAAGAATAATCATGAAGATTTGATTTAACCTGCACATACATCTGACCATATCTAGTGTTCATTGAATTTTATTCCACGACCTTTCAATGAGTAATAAATCTTATCAAAACAATGATGTAAAAAATGTGTATCATGTTTACGATCGTCACTGATATAGAAGTGATATTCTTTAATAACATGTCGATGTTCACTGATGCTTTTTGTATGATCAAAAATTTATTCAGCGTGTCTATATAAAATATGGAAAAGCATAGAGACTTGGTCATAATGATAGTATTCACTCTGTATTTCATTTTGTGGAATAAATTTGTAATTCTTTGCAAAATAAACTATTGACAAAATGGTCCCTCGTGGAAAAAATTCACGAGACATTTTGAATTGCAAGTCCTACCATTGAGCTCTATGGGAATGCTTGGTGTATTTATAAATTTCTGCCTCAAACTTTCTCAAAAAATCTATCACAAAAATTTCTTCTTCTTGTAAATCAATCCTTTTAGCACTTGTATTACTACTTGAAACAATCGATGTATAAATATATTCATATCTCTTCCATTTCACTTTTATGTTGGACAATGATTGATCATTTATATCAATAAGATGTATGTTGTGAAATAAAGTCAAATTTCCACAATGATTGCATTTTTTACCACCAACACATTTATTTTGGTAAAATAATTCATGGCTTTCTCTTGCACATAGAATTTGGGATATGAAATCATGGATAGTGGAAGGAGGAGGTGAATGATTTTAAATTTTTTTACTAAAATTAAGGAATGTGTCGTAATATAACTGAAATTCCATATGATAACAACAAAAACAAGTCCCACATATAGTGATAGGTTTAACATCCCATGATTTTTGTTGCACAAAAGCACTAATTGAGGCATTGATTTCATGATTCTCTTCTATGAACTTGTTGAAAAATTCTATCTGAGTGGTGTCCAAGATATGTTTTGCATGTTCTAGTTGAAAATAATTATATTATTTTGTATTAATGGAGAAAAGGTTACACAATTTGTAACGTATCTCCTTAGTTTAGGATTTGTTCCTAGATTTTAGGGGTTTGGTTGCAACTTCCTGGTTTCTAGTAATGTACTTAATGATGTAATCTTTCATTCATGAATGTAGAGTGTACGAGATTGATCTCTCAGTTTGAGTGTAGTCTCCAGGTGCAGTACTCACCTGAGAGCTACAACTCTTTCTTTTCAATTATGTGTATATTTTATCTTGGTATCAGAGCTCAAATTGGGTGAGCCTGATCTTTTATCGCCTTTGTGGCTGGATTGTGGCAGAATTCCCTTAGTGGATTGAGGTGCCTTTTTTGCCGTGTGTACACGATAGCTGTGTGCTCATAGAGCTTTGTGATCGACCGAACAAGTGGACGCAGTAACACCTGGCTCACGGACTCAGATGATTTTTTAATTTTCTAAGCAGAAGGGGGTTGGCGCGCTTTTCACGCTAACAGTCGCCCCAGGAAGCGCAATTGGCACATCTGTTAGGCCCATGGTCATGCCACCATGCCAAAATACCAGCTTGGCATGGAATCACACGAAAAAATTGTGCCAGGGATTTTGCCTTACATCGTTTTCATCTGGGCATGGATTTTTCAGTCGGGAAGGTGCCACCTCACCTTCAAGGGGATCCACGGGAAGCCTCATCTTCGCTAGACAATTTTCGAGAGGTGCAGATCAGAGAAATTTTGGATCTATTCGGGAGAGGCAGATCGGATCAGTTTTGATCAGATCGGTTTTATGGCTGTATTGGAAAATAACGGATTTGCTCATCGGAGCAAGATTGATTTTGCAGGTTTGTCAGATATTGTTGGATCTGAATCAAAGATACAATGGGTGGGTCAGGAGGCCAGCAGATCAATGGTAGAGCAGTAGCAGATCGGGTGAACAAGATCTGACAAGTATTCATTTTTTTTTTTCTCTCTGAATCAGTTGGGTAGATTCATTTATTCATAGATTAGTTCAGAATGAGTAATACGATGGAATATTATATCCATGATTCTAGAAAACTCGATGGATCTAACTTCACAAACTGGAAGTTTAATATTCAGACCTTGCTTGAGGGTGTGAATGCATGGTCGATAGTGAGAGGTGATGAGGAGAGGCCAAATTCGAATACAGGGACATAGGAGCAAGAATGGGATAAACGAGAAAACAAGGAGAAAATTTTGCTGAAGATGTCCATTAAGGACAACATTATCCCTCACATGAGAGAATGTAAATCGTCGTCTGGGGTCTGGATGACCATCAAAAGTTTGTATCAAACCCAGAATACAAGTCAAATTATGGCACTCAAAAGCAAGTTGTTTTCAATGAAGATGGACAAAAGTGAGACTGTTGCTGCATTTATCACGCGAATTAAAGATGTGAAAGACGGATTGGGGGACATCGGGGAGAAGGTGTCTGAATTTGATCTCGTCACAATCACACTGAACGAGATGAGAGATGAATTTCAAATTTTCATCACTGGATTGGCGGCAAGGGAGAAAGCACCTACATTTGAAGATCTGACAGGGATCTTGCTGCAAGAAGAGGAGCGGCGGAAAAATTTGAAACCCTAGAGTGATGATATTGCTCTGATGGTGAAACGGTGATCATTCAGAGGAAATCAGCCATAGCAGCAATCACAGTCACAACTGTAGCAGAGAGGAGGTACATCGCAGAAGAGTCCGTATAAAGGTATGCTTGTAAATCATCCTGTAAAGAAATGTTATTATTGTGGAAAGAAGTGTCATATACAGAATGAATGCTTTAAGAAGCAGGAAGATGATGCAATGAAAAAATTGGCAATCGCAAAGCACAGAGGATATTTCGTTGAAGAAGATGTTGAAGAAGATGAAGATTTCACTCACGAATTTCGACTGTTCGCAACTAATTGTGCCCTTTCAGCATCCAATGAGGACGACATATGGTATGTTGATTCCGGTGCATCCTCTCACATGACAGGTAAAAAGGAATTTTTTGAAAATCTTGAAGAAAGTATATATGGATCAAAGATTTATTTAGGAGATGATAGTGGATACGAGATTAGAGGCTATGGGGATATTCCAGTCAAGTTACCAAATGGTAAAATCAGTTATCTTAAAAATGTTTTGTATGTACCTGGAATTAAGAAAAATCTCATTTCTGTATCCATGATAACTGATCAAGATATGCAAGTCGAGTTCCTCAAGACTCATTGTGTCATAAAGGATTGCAGGAAAGAGACAGTTGCAATAGGTGTGCATGTTGGAAGCCTATACAGACTAGATGTAAAGAGTATACCAAAGCAAGCCATAGTTGCAGGTGGATCGACAGCTGAACAACTCTGGAATCAGAGATTCGGTCATTTGAATTTGCAGAACATCATGTTATTGCAGAGAAAAGGTATGGTTGTGGGACTCCCTGTCTTTCATAATACTTAGTTATATTGTGATGGATGTGCCTTAAGTAAAATGCATAGAGAATATGTGCATGATAGAAGGAAGGAAACATATGTTTTAGAACTAGTACACACTGATATATGCGGACCTATGCTGACAAGGTCGCTAGGTGGAGCATATTACTTTCTGTTATTTACTGATCACTGTACTAGATATTCATGGGTTTATTTTATGAGTAGAAAAAGTCAGACTTTCCAGTGCTTTATAGAATTTAAAACCTTGGTGGAAAAATAGTTTGGAAAGAGCATAAAAATTCTCCGATCTTATCAAGGGGGAGAATACAAGTTAGGGGAATTCATGAAATTCCACAAATCTCACGGGATTGTACAATAGTTTACAGTGCCACACACACCACAGCAGAATGGAGTGGCAGAGCGTAAGAACATAACTTTAGTGGAGTGCGCAAGGAGCATGTTACAAGGTCAGGGTCTATCTAATAGTTTTTGGGCAGAGGCTATTAATACGGTTGTATATTTGAAGAACAGAAGTCCTACCAGGTATCTTGGCTTCAAAACCCCTTTTGAAGCTCTATATGGACTCAAACCGGTAGTAAATCATCTAAGAGTATTTGGGTCAAAATCATTTGCCCATATACCCAAAGCTGATAGGAATAAATTAGACCCTAAAGCTGTTAAATGCATCTTCGTTGGTTATGGCACAGAATTTAAAGCATATAAGTTGTTCAATCCTCAGTCTCATAGGATATTTGCAAGCAGGGATGTAGTGTTTCATGAACAAGTTCAGGAAGGGAAAGATGACATTGGTGATGATTGGCACATTCCATTGTTGATGGATGAAAGAAGCGAGGATGAAAGAGATCAGGAGCAGAAATAGGAGAAGAAAGAAGAACAAAAAGAAGAATGGGAAGAAGGTGATAATGCAAGCCCAATTAGATCTAAAGAAAACAAATTTTAGGTAAGTCCCCTACCAAGGAGATCAAGTAGGAAGACTCAAAAACCATTAAGATTGAACGA